>PVIY010000899.1:0-172612 GCA_004026745.1 Myrmecophaga tridactyla
TACCTTGAGGAAAAAAAAACGAATCTTGAAGTCTCGTGCTGCCTGACTTTAAGGCATATTATGAAGCCACAGTGGTCAAAATAGCATGGAACTGGCATAAAGATAGATATATTGACCAATGGAATCGAATAGAGTGCTCAGATATAGACCCTCTCATCTATGGACATTTGATCTTTGATAAGGCAGTCAAGCCAACTCACTTGGGACAGAACAGTCTCTTCAATAAATGGTGCCTAGAGAACTGGATATCCATATGCAAAATAATTAAAGAGGACGCATATCTCACACTCTATACAAAAGTTAACTCAAAATGGATCAAAGATCTAAACATTAGGTCTAAGACCATAAAACAGTTAGAGGAAAAAGTAGGGAGATACCTTATAAATCTTATAATTGGAGGAGGTTTTATAGACCTTACACCTAAAGCAAGAGCACTGAAGAAAGAAATAAATAAATGGGAACTCGTCAAAATTAAACACTCTTGTGCATCAAAGAACTTCATCAAGGAAGTAAAAAGACAGCCTACACAATGGGAGACAATATTTGGAAACAACATATCAGATAAAGTTCTAGTATCCAGAATTTATAAAGAGATTGTTCAACTCAACAACAAAAAGACAGCCAATCCAATTACAAAATGGGAAAAAGATTTGAACAGACACTTCTCAGAAGAGGAAATACAAATGGCCAAAAGACACATGAAGAGATGCTCAATGTCACTGGCCATTAGAGAAATGTAAATCAAAACCACAATGAGATATCATCTCACACCCACCAGAATGGCCATTATCAACAAAACAGAAAATGACAAGTGCTGGAGAGGATGTGGAGAAAGAGGCACACTTATTCACTGTTGGTGGGAATGTCAAATGGTGCAACCACTGTGGAAGTCAGTTTGGTGGTTCTTCAAAAACCTGAATATACAATTGCCATATGACCCAGCAATACCACTGCTAGGTATCTACTTGGAGGACTTAAGGGCAAAGGCACAAATGGACACTTGCACACCATTGTTTATAGCAGCATTATTTACAATTGCAAAGGATGGAAACAGTCAAAATGCCCATCAACAGAGGAGTGGCTAAGCAAACTATGGTATATACATATGATGCAATATTATGCAGCTTTAAGACAGAATAAACTTATGAAGTGTGTAACAACATGGATGGACCTTGAGAACATTATGCTGAGTGAGACTAGCCAAAAACTAAAGGACAAGTACTGTATGGTCTCACTGATATGAACTGACATTAGTGAATAAACTTGGAATATGTCGTTGGTAACAGAGACCATCAGGAGATAGAAATAGGGTAAGATGTTGAGTAATTGGAGCTGAAGGGATACTGTCTGTGCAACAGGACTGGATACAAAAACACAGAAATGGACAGCACAATATTACCTAGCTGTAATATAATTATGTTAGAATACTGAATGAAGCTGCATCTGAGAATGATAGAGGGAGGAGGGCTGGGGACATAAAAGAAATCAGAAAGAAAGATAGATTTTAAAGTACAAAATGGTATAGTCTAGGAATGCCTAGATTGTATAATAATAGTGAAATGCACAATATACAAATTTTAAGAATGTTTTTGCATGAGGAAGAACAAAGGAATGTCATTATTGCAGGGTGCTGAAAATAGATGGTAATTAATATTTTAAAATGTCACCTTATGTGTGAGACCAAAGCAAAAATGTATATTTGTTACAAAATTTATATTTTGACTAGTGCATTTCCATAACTTATGTAGATAGTTTGATTGAATGCCATAAGTACTTGGAATCTCAGACAGGACATGAGATTTGGTTGGTTTGTCCAGAGTGATGCCCCAATGAATCCCAGAGTGATTCAATCAGTGAGTGGAAAAGTATTTGCAAAGCTCCCTTGGGGATGGTGAGAGTGAGGAGAAATTCAACTTCGCCAAGTTGAATTCTTGATATTCTCACAAGCAGTTTGGACAACCAAAGCTATAGGCTGAGACCCCAGTCTTGGGGTTTGTTCATATGAAACTTAACCCCGCAAAGAATAGGTCAAGTCTGCTTAGAATTTAGGCCTAAGAGTTACCCCCAAGAGAGCCTCTTTTCTTGCTCAGATGTGCCCTCTCTCTCCAGCCAACACAACAAGCAAACTCACCCCCCCCCGTTTGCTTGGAACATGACTCCCAGGGATGTGGACCTTCCTGGCAACGTGGGACAGAGATCCTGGAATGAGCTGAGACTCAGCATCAAGGGATTGAGAAAAACCCTAGAATGAGCTGCGAATTACCATCAAGGGATTCAGAGAAACTTCTCGACCAAAAGGGGGAAGAGTGAAATGAGACTAAGTGTCAATGGCTGAGAGATTCCAAACAGAGTCAAGAGGTTATCCTGGAGGTTATTCTTACACATTAAGTAGATATCACCTGGTTGTTCAAGATGTAATGGAGAGGTTGGAGGAAAATGCCTGAAAATGTAGAGCTGTGTTTCAGTAGCCATGTTTCTTGATGATGATTGAACAATGATATAGCTTTCATACAATGTGACTCTGTGAATGTGAAAACCTTGTGTCTGATGCTCTTTTTATCTACCATATTGGCAGAAGAGTAGAACATATGGAATAAAAATAAATAATAGAGGGAACAAATGTTAAAATAAATTTAGTTTGAAATGCTAGTGATAAATGAAGGTGAGGGGTACAGGGTATGGTATGTATAATCTTTTTTTCTCTGTTATTGTTTTATTTCTTTTTCTGTTGTCTTTTTATTTTTTTCCTGAATCGATGAAAATGTTCTAGGAAATGATGAATATGCTACTATGTGATGATATTAAGAATTGCTGATTATGTATGTAGAATGGAATGATATCTTAATGTTTTGTTTGTTGTTAATTTTTTTAATTAATAAAAAAAGACAGATATATATTTTTTCACCATTTTTCCACTTTGGGGAAAACCTACTACTCACTGTGATGAGCGATAACTGCATTATGGCCATCTGTCACCACCCACGTGGCATAGTCATTTTGAACCACAGCTCTTCCTAGGAGCTTCTTATGGGCATTCATGAAAATTATTATAGGTCATGGATTTCTTTTATGTAGTCATTGAATTCCCTCAATAATTGTAACTCCCTGAAGTAATCTAGCTTACCTGTCCAAAATAGTCATCAGGAACAAACAGTTATTTTTAAACTCATCTCTGGTGATTCCATTCTCTGGAGCACTGTAACTCGACAATTGTCTCCCCAATTTTGAAAAGTTTATCAGCCAGGGGTAGTTATAAAGTCTTTGCCACTGTTCACCTCACCTCTTGGTTGCCTTCTTATTCTATGGCCCTGGAATTTGGGTCCACCTGAGTTCTGCAGCCACTCTGACCTCTAGGACAATTCTGATGGCCTCAATGATATACAACACGAAACCCCCCAGGATAAATTCCATCCACAATCTGAGGAACAGAGTCATGAAGGGGTCTCTGGGAAGACTTCTGGGACGGGCAGCCAGTGCTGACGGACCCATTGAATATTTGCACCCAAATCATTGGAATGCGGTTCCCATGTATCCTTCATGTATCCAAATATCAGTACAGCTTTCTTCAATTTTTGTAATCACTATAACTTATCATGTCTTGATTTTGACCATTGTTTAAGTAACCATTTCATCTGGATTGCCTTCTAATGCAAATTGGACAAAAAGGCTATTTCTAGCCTTTGCCAGTTTGTGTATAAAGTATTAAAATAAAACCATGACCTTTAATTTATGGATTGAATCTGACTGCCTACTTGCTTTCAATGGCAGACTTAAATAATTACCACAGATATAACCTGGCATGGAAAACATAAAACATTTGTTATTTGCCCTTTGCAGAAAGAGATTACTGACCTTTGAATTAAAGTATTGTCTTCTCTTCTCTTTAAATGTTAAGCTCTCAGGAAACCAATGTAAGTTAGTGATACTCCACCAAGCTTCCCTCACAGTGTATATGTGTCAATAGAATGATTGCATCTGTACTTGAGATACTAAATGAAACATAAGTGATTCTTATGCTAATAATCTGATTAGGTGTTTCCTACTGATGATGAGACCCTGCCATTTTCAATAACCATATGCTCTCTGCTTCAACATGCAGCAGAGCTGCTCAGTATCTCGCAGCAGTTGCTGAACAAGTCATTTAATTAAGCAGGAGAAAGGTCGCCTGCACCCACAGGTCTGAAAAAGAAGGCAACTTAGCAAATATCAATATAATGTTAGGTACATCTCAAACCAGCACATCTACACTAATTTTTTTGTGTGGTAGAATCACAGACGGAGCCCTGGGAGTTCTTTAGGATTAACAGGAATGATGTTTGTTGGTGTTTGGCAAACTATGGCAATCAGCAATATCTAGCTTAAGCATGCATAAGGGTAGACTCCAGAACAGTCTCTCAACTCCATTTGAACTCTCTAAGTCACTGATACCTTATTCTGTTTCATTTCTTTCCCACCTTTTGGTCCAGAAAGCATTGTCAGTCCCATGGTGCCAGGGAAGTCCCTGGGAGTCGTGTCCTATTTTGTCAGGGAGACTTTCAGCCCTGAATATCATGTCGCACACAGCGGGGACGGTAATGAATTTCCTACCAGAGGTGGGCTTAGAGAGAGATAGGTCACATTTTAGCAGCAAAAGGGTTTCTTGGAAGCAATTCTTAGGCATGGTTACAGGTAGGTTTAGCTTCTCCCCTACAGAAATAACCTTCACAAGTGCAAGCCTCAAGATCAAGGTCTTGGCTTACTGGCTTGGAAGTCCCTAAGTTTGAGACATTATCAGTGGTTTCCCAGGTAGGAAAGTTTAGTAGTTCCATATTTTTTCTCCAAGGACTCTACTAATCCTTTTTAATTATCAGTCCACCACTGTCTTGGATGTATCTGGGTAATACATTAAGCTATACAGAAATGTAAGGGCTCATTCCCATTCTGGGTTGTTTAAATGAGCTATCCATGCAAGTTGATTTAGATTGTGAGTTATAGAAGATTCAGATTCTAAACACAATAAGCCTCTCTGCCTCTAGTCTTATACAGTATGTGAAGCTCTAGAATACATACAGTATCATCCTTTGCCCTGTATTCTGATTTACCTTAGTCTCAAACAAATCAGCTTGAATTTTATCTATAAATGAAGACTGACCTCTTTTTCAGTTACTTTTATATTTTTATTTTTTGTTTAAGAAAACAAACCATCAAAATGAATATCTTAGTTAGCTTAACCATAGGCATATTTTAATAAAGTATCCATATAATCATTGCAAACCCTTGTTTTTGCATTAAGTTTCATAAACCAGTATAAAATTAAGGCAACAAGAAAAAATCTACAAATTCAGATACCAAAGTTCTTAAATTCTAAGTATTAAACACTAACATAGGTACCATTTGATTAGCTGTCAAAACTTTGACTGTTCTCAAAATATCAAGTAGAAAGTTCTTACAAATATCTGCATTGCAATATGAATAACCTATATTGTTAAACATTTTCCTGATTTCAGGAAAATATGAAGATACAAATATTTTTACAATTAACATATGGAAATCTTAAACAGTTAAAATGGATATCTTAGCTTATTCATAAGCATGTCTAAAAAATCTAAGTAATCATCATAAAACTGTTTGTGCAATATGTTTCTTAAACCAACTGAAAATAAAAGTAAAGAGGGGAAAAATCTATAGATACAGAAAAAAAACAAAGGTTCTTAAACTCTAAATATTAAACAATACCTGAAATACCATTTGTTAACTGTCAAAACCATCTGCACTCTCAAAATATCCAAGTAAAAAGTTTTTAGAAATTTCAACTTTGCTATGGTAGAGACTTACGTTACCAAAAATCTTCAAATTTTTGATTTCAAGAATTTATTTTATCTAATATTACAGTGACTGCCTATAGTTTTTTTGCTGTTTATTGTTGTTAAATATAGCATATATATAGAAAGAGAAAGAAAAGAAAGAAAAAAACAATAATTTTCAAAGCACACTTCAACAAACAACTACAGAAGAACTCCCAGAGATTGTCATGGGCTACTATGTCTCCATCTCAGATTTTTCCTTCTGGATGCTCCAAAACACTGGTGGCTTTTTCAGAGTCATAATAACGGAATCATACTGTACCTGTCCTTTTGTGTTTGACTTATTTCATTGAACATTATGTCCTCAAGCTTCATCCATGTTGCCATATGTTTTGGGACATCATTTTGTCTAAATGTTGCATAACATTCCATTGTATGTAGAGCCCACATTTTGTTTATCCACTTGTCTGTTGATGGGCGCCTGGATTGTTTCCATCTCCTGGCGATTGTGCATAGTGCCACTATGAACATCAATGTGAAAATGTCTGTTTATGTCACTTCTCTCAACTTTTCTAGGTATATACCAAGTATTGTTATTGTGAAATCATAGGGCAACTCAATATTTCATTTTCTGAGGAGTCGCCAAGCTGACTTCCACAGTGGCTAAACCATTTTACATTCCCACCAACAGTGAATAGGTGTTCCGATTTCTCTGCATCATCTCTAACACTTATAGTTTCCTGTTTGTTTAATAGCAGCCATTCTTATAGGTGTGAGGTAATATATTAATGCCACCTTAATTGCATTTCCCTTATAGCTAATGAAGATGAGCAGCTCTTCATTTGCATTTTAGTCATGTGTATTTGCTCTTCAGAAAAGTGTCTACTCATTTCCTCTGCCTGTTTTGTAATTGAGTTGTTCGTTCTTTTGTTGGTGAGCTGTATAATTTCTTTAGGTACACAGGATATCAAGCCTTTATCCAATATGTGGTTTCCAAATATTTTCTCCCATTGAATTGGCTGCCTCTTCACCTCTTTAACAAAGTCTTGAAGCACAGACGCTCTTAATCTTAAGGAATTTCCATTTGTCTATTTTTAATTTCGCAGCTTGGGCTTTAGGCATGAAGTTTAAGATGCTACCTCGTATTACGAGATCTTGAAATGTCCCCCTACATTTTTTTTTCTAGAAGTGTTATGGTACTGGCTCCTACATTTAGGTCTTTCATCCATTTTGAATTAATTTTTGTATAGGGTTTATGGAAGGATTCCTCTTTGATTCTTTGGCTACTGAAATCCACGGATTATTTACTTTTACTTTAAGAGTTAGATATGATTTTATTCTTATCACTGGATAAGGAAACTGAACTCAGAAACAGGGATGGTCAGTGCAGCCATAATTTTAACCAGATTATTTTCACCCCTTATGTTTTGCTGTGAGGAAATGAAGGGCTATATCCAGTAACATTAGGAAGAGAATTGCTTCCAGGCTTTTGGAGCCATTAGCTAAAAAGCCAAAGGACAGATCCTGGTTGGGTCTCCACTCACCACCCCTGAACCTCAGTTTTGAAATATGTAGTGGTACAGGAAACAGGTATGTTGGGAGGAGGAGGGACAGCCAGCACAGATACTGATAATTAAGTGATTCAGGGCTGGTGAGGTTGGGCAGGTTCTGAGGTATGTGACTATTATGGCTCCTCAGTAGGTGAATCCCACTGGGGAAAAGGTGGTAGGTGATTTCTACTTTCAATTTTACAGTCTCCTCTGCGATATTCCAGTCCCTATGTCTGATCTACTCTCTATGTCAGGGGTCAACTAACAACATTCCATTGGACAACACCCCTCACCCAGCCCTATTTGTGCAAAATTTTATTTGAAAGCATTGTATGGTCTTCATGGGGTTCCCAAAAGTGCATGCATATCCTAATTCCCCACTTGGAACCAGTAAACGGGATTTATTTGGAATAAAGTTCTTGACTAATATAAAGTGAAGGATCTCTTGATATGATCACCAAAATTATTCAAGTGGATTTGAAGTCTAACAAAATCTGTCTTTTTAAGGGAAATACAGGGGAGAAACACAGAAGGAAGAGGAGGAGGTCAGGTGAGGACAGAAGAAGATATTTGAGTGATGCAGCCACAAGCCTGGAACAACAACACTCAGAGGAATCCAGAAAGGGCAAAGGAGAATTCAGTCCAACAGGTTTCAGAGGGAACATGGCCCGGATGAGATCTTGCTTTTGAAATTTGTGCATCCAAAATCACAAAAGAATAAATTACCGAAGTCACCGAATTTTTGACTAGCAGACACAGAACACTAATCCACACCACGAGCTTATTCTTATACTATCATCTACACATGTGTTCACATACACCATAGGGATAAGCAATTGGAACAGAGAACATATGGTTCACCAAGCATAAAACATTTACTATCTAGCCCTTTACATAAAGTGGCTTTTGCCTCATCTCCAATAAGATGAAGGAATGCTCTGGGTAGTCTACCTGGGACTATAGCCAGAAAAAATTTCATGTGAGTTTTAATTGTGTATGTGTTTATCTCAGATGCAAAAAGTGGAGAACTGGACCTGGGGAATGTGTGCCTTGTGTTTTTGTCACTTTACCCAAAAGGGAGCCTGTTTCAACCCCCAACTCCAGTAAAATTAAATACCCACCCTAGGGCTTAGCTACAGTGTTTGCATTAGATGTAGGATGAAAGTTCAGGGAGGACCCTGTATAGGTTGGGTGTGCTGTGATGACATTTACATATCTCTGAGTTAGATGTGGGGACTCAGTTTCACTTATAGCACCTTAGAGGCTCATGAATGATCGTTATGTTCCCTACAGGAAAGTGCTTATTAGTGGGGGAAGGTGTTTTTCAGGAGGAACGGCTCCATTGTTAGAGAAGGAGAATGCATCTCAGCTTCAGAACAAAACCAATGGGGTGACAGCAGGCATAAATATTAACTTTTATTTTAGACACCTGGGCCTCCAGGGAACTCTATTATTTTGAGCAAATAGAATAAAAATAAATAGTATATTGAATGAGTGGGTTTGAGAATTCAGCCTTTGGATCCTGATAGATGATAAATTCTCCCCTCTGCAGGGTACCAGGCACAGATAGGATAAAAGCAACCTCACTGAGGATCTGTAAAATATCCTTCCACTGCAGACGGCCAGTACCACACACACTTCCCTGCCTCTCCTGCACACATTGGCCAGAGTGCCAGTAAAGACAAATCCGTCCATGATGCTGCTGGGGGAAGCCATGTTGCCCAGTAAGTCCTGTATTCACGGAGGTTTGGAAGAAAGAAAGCTGTTATTAACAGCTTCTACCTGAGAACAGAGGTGAAGAAAGAATTAATACAGAGGAGAATAGGTATATTGGGGAAGCAATCACTGGCACAGGTATTGATTACAAGTTTCTGCAATATCCATCACATTGAAACAAGCCACCTTCCTAAGAGAAGTATGCTCCTCCATATATCAATGTCTCGGGCTCTCTTGAAAAGGACACACTGTGTGATGTAATGTGCAACAGCATCAGTACGTTTGCTTCAAGAAACCCCATTACTAATTTCAACATTCCTGAACTGTTTCTTACTGTGGGCACCAGAAAAAACTCTCTAGGGGAGAGGGGATGTGGACGCTATGTCATGGCCCTGACATCCAAGCATTCTGCATATATCAGCAAGAAGCCATGACATGAGGAAAAGTACAACCCCCAGCTCACTCACAGGAGCATTCTGTCTCTTTTATACCAATACATGAGAAATGCACCACCATTATTTGAAAAGTTTCCTTTATTTTTTTCTTTTTAATTAATTAATTTATTTATTTTGGGTGGGTGCACAGTCAGGGAATAGAGCCTGGGTCTCTCACATGAAAGATAAGCATTCTACCACTGAATCAGCTATTTTTACCTTTATTTTTAATGATGATTTTTCTTACTCCAGTTATTAAGTTCAGCATCTGATTCTGCCTAGATTTGCATTTGCAATTGTTGAAAGGGTTGGCCTGAGCAAATTTCCTGGAAATGACATGAATTTTAGGCAGCAATCATGTATGAGTGGAAAGCAAAACTCTACCCTTCTCAAAATCAGCAACTTAAATGCATTATGTCCAGGTCCTGGGGAAATCCCATCTGAAGTGAGAGACAGCCCCGTGAGGTCTGGTGTGAAACAGTTCATTCAGCTTTTCTCTTTATCTCTGTCACAGGCAATGATTTACCTTGTTTTGGGCCTGCTTTTAGGAGAACTATGTGGCAGTGGCAGGATGATCCTGGGTGTTCCAGGTGAGGCTGGGTATCTTCAGGTGACATCCCACATCTCTCAGTGAAGGTATTGGGGACCAATGACCCTTAGCCAATGCCTACTTCATTCCTCACTTCCTGCCGTTCAGGGTCTGTGACAATATTTATTTAGGGACTTGTGCACTGTGATTGTCACAATCTATGAAAGAAAAGCTCTTTCAAGATGAAGACATCCTATACCTGGGAATTCAATCATTTGGTCCTAGCTGGCACAATGTGATTGTCTTTTGGGACCATTTGCTCCCAGGAAGCTAAACAACTCAAAAACTACAGAAGAGCTAGAAGAAATGAGAATTCAAGTGCTGAATTCCCAAATTGCAAGTATTACCCAATGCCATTTGCCTATAGCCCTCCCTTCCCAGATTAAGAAGAAACTTACTTATGGCTCCCAGAGAGGGAGGCCAGGAGATGACAGCAGAGGAAATCAACTATTTGAAAGAGAAAACAGAGTTCTCAGATATGATTCATTCAGGCAAACAACTGTTGTGGTTGGCCTCCATTATAGCTTTAATGAGTGGACCATAAAGCATATCAAGAAAAAAGAGAATGAAATCCATGAAGCCATTCGTACAACTTCACCAACAAGTGCAAAGCATTTGCATAAACCATGAAATCCACACCTGTCTTATATAGAAAGTGTCACATGATTTGGGGTAAAGAAAAAAATTTAGTAATGGAAGGTGACAATCTTGGCATATCATTGTCTAAGTACTCAATATCATAGAATAGTATATTTAAACATGGTTATTGTACCAGAGAAAAATCTTCAATCAGTCTCTGTGGGGACTCAGGGAATTCCCTAGTTGCTTCTTGAGAGGTAAACATTGCCTCTACCGTTATTTATTTATTTTTTGCTTTGCATAGGCCTCTTTTTTTTAATTTTCAAACCAGCCTTTGCTGGCCGGAAAATCTGTAGAAAAGTAGACAGGAATATCTGGAATTCCCAGGTGGGGAAGTTTAATATTTCCACATTTCCCCCCAGCCTGTCAAGGAGACTTTGCAAATACTTTTTTTATTCTCAGCCCAAATTACTCTGCAATGTATTAGGATATCACACTAACATGTACAAACCAATAAAATCTCACTTCATATGCAAGGTTCCATGTAATTATTGTGTTCAAGTCAACTTGAACAGACATGTTAAATTAGATAGTGTGCTACAGAAAATATAAATTTTGCACCAAATGAACATCTCTTTAGTCTCACAGAGAAGTTGACATTTGAAACAACAGTTAATATCACTCTTTACCTTTTAGTCTAATTTATCTTAGACCTGACCAGATCTGCTACATACATCGTATGTATATACCACATTTTGTTGATCCACTCATCTGTTGATGGCATTTGGTTGTTTCCATCTTTTGGCGATTGTGAATAATGCTGCTATGAACATCAGTGTGCAAATGTCTGTGTCATTGCTTTCAACTCTTCTGGGTATATACTAAGTAGTACTATTGCTGTGTCATAGGGCAACTCTATACTTAGTTTCCTAAGGAACCACCAAACAGTCTTCCATAGTGGCTGCACCATTGTACATTCCCACCAGCAGGGCATAAGTGTCCCAGTTTCTCCACATCCTCTCCAACATTTATAGTTTCCTGTTTGTTTAATAGCAGTCATTTTTATCAGTGTGAAGTGGTATTTCATTGTAGTCTTGAGCTGCATTTCCCTTTTTAGCCAGTGAATATGAGCGTCTCTTCATGTGCTTTTGAGCCATCTGTATTTGCTCTTCAGAAAAATGCCTATTCATACCTCTAGCCCATTTTATAATTAGATTGTTTGTCCTTTTGTGCTTAAGTTGTATGATTTCTTTGTATATACAGGAAATCAAACCTTTGCCCAATATGGGATTTCCAAATATTTTCTCCCATTGAGTTGGCTGCCTCTTCACCTTTTTGACAAAGTCTTTTGAGGTGCAGAAGCATTCGATTTTGAGGAGTTCCCATTCATCCATTTTTTGTTTTGTTGCTTGTACTTTGGGTGTAAAGTTTAAGAAGCTACCTTCTATTAGTAAGTATTAAAGATGTTTCCCTACATTTTGTTCTAGAAGCTTTATGCTGCTAGTTTGATGCAGTTTGTGTTAATTTAGGTGTTTGATCCACTTTGAGTTGATTGTTGTGTAGGGTGTAAGGTAGCGGTCCTCTTTCATTCTCTTGGCTATTGATATCTTGTTCTTTATGCCCAATTATTGAAAACACTGTTTTGTCACAGTTCAGAGGATTTGGCGGCCTTGTCAAAAATCAGTTCACCATGAATTTGGTGGTCTATTTCTGCACTCTCAAATTTGGTGGTCAATGCCTCTGTCTTTGTGCCAGCACCATGCTGTTTTGACCACTGTGTCTTTATAATAGGTTTTAAAGTCAGAGACTGTTAATCCTCCCACTTAATTCTTCTGTTTTAGGATGCTTTTAGCTATTCAGGGTCGATTTCCCTTCCAGATGAATTTGGTCATTAGCTTGTCCAAATCTTCAATGTAGGTTATTGGAATTTTGATTGGTACTGTGTTGAATCTGTAGATCAATTTGGGGAGAATTGACATTTTAACTGTATTTAACCTTCCAATCCATGAGCAGAGAATGTCTTTCCACCTATTTCAATCTCCTTTGATTTCTTTTAGCAATGTTATGTAATTTTCTGTGTACAAGTCCTTTACGTCCCTAGTTAAGTTCATTCCTAAGCATTTGATTCTTTTAGTTGCTATTTTGAATGGAATTTTTTCCTTAACTGACTCCTCAGCGAGTTCATTTCTTGTGCATAGAAACGATACTGATTTTTGCACATAATTTTATATCCTGCCTGTGCAGTAGTTTTTTTTTAATACACAGAAGCATTTAAATCATCAAACTTGTTTTCCACGTAATAAAATTTCACTGATTTATGGTTCAGGCATTGTGATTAGGGCCATGAACTCGATGAAACAAAAGAGATATACATAGTCTCAGGCAACATTTATAGCTTTTATTATTGTATATGAACTTGATGAAACAAAATAGAGATACACTCTTGGACATCATTTGTAACTTGTTTCCTTATTGTATACCTAAAAAAGTACTTTCTTCTTTAGCTATGGAAAAACACTTACCTATATTGTCTTCTGGATGTTTAAAAGATTATTTTTTGATAATCAACTTTGATGGCCAAGGATTCATATACTTATCCAACTGAAAATGTTTACCTATTTATCCACAAAATTTCTTTGTTTTCAATTAATGTAATTTTTAAAGTAAACATCCATTGCTAACAAAGCAACACTACTAATTGCCTAATATTTTTGTGAATTCTAAAAGAATTGTACAAGAAATGCAGATTTCTATTTTAATTATATATTTGCTAAAATGGAGGTTTTTCTTATTGAGATATAATTTATCTATAGAAGCTACCTGATGTATGGATTCTATGAGATTTAACAAATGTATACAAATATATGTGCAACTATCACCACGGAACAATTTCATTATCCCCAGAATTCTCTCGTGTTCCTTACTAGTCATTTTCAACCCCTCAGTCTTTGGTTCAAGGGTATAGCTAAAAGTTGTATCTATTCTTGAATTACAAGAAAGAATTCCCAATATTACATTAAGCAAGAATTTATATTGCTATAAACATATCTTTGAAGCTGTGTTCTCAATAAGAGGTGACTCTGCTCTTAAGGAATACTTGGAGATATTTGAGCTTTTTAGAATTCAGGGTGTAACCTGACTTGGACCTAATGGGTTAAGCCAAGGATGCAGCCAAATATTGAACGATTGGATAGGTCTTTGCAACATAGAATTACGGAGACAACCTGATTTGAAGTGGAAACAAAAGAGAACATATGATATAAAGAAGTGCTTATTGCAGTTTCTATATCAAGCAGGTTGCTCAAAAATCCTTGTCTCAGTTTTACAGTAGATACAAGGGAGGGAGTCTCATCTCACTCTTTGCATTAAAAAAATAACCACAAAAAGGATGAAAGACCTAAATCACGAATCCTAGAGGAAAATATCTTCAGGATCTTGTGCTAGACCAAGGATTCTTAGACATTATACTGAAGGCATGGGCAACAGAAGAAACAAAAAAGGATAAATATTCTTCATCAATATTAAAACTTATATACGTGAATGGCTTTAGAAAGAAAATAAAAGCACAACCTATGAAATGGGTATAAATGTTTGGAGACCACATATCTGATAAAGGTTGAATACAGAATGTATAAACATCTCCTACAAAACAGGAAAAAGGACAACAGTCCAATTTTTTAAATTGAAGAAATGCTTGAATAAAACAATTATCCAAAGAAGAGATACAAATGTCAGTTAAGAATGTAAAAACATACTCAAGTTCATTAACTATTAGAGAAATGCCACCAAAAACTACAATGAACTATAATTTCATACTCACTAGAGTCTGTACAATTAAAAAAAGAAAAATAAATGTTTGAGATGATGTGGAAATATAGGAATGCTCATAAATTGTTTGGAAGGTAAAATGATACAGCTGCTGTGTGTGGTTATTTCTCAGACAATTAAATATATAACTGTCATAGGACCCTGTAGTCTCAACTCCAGGTATATGCCACATTTATTGAAGGCACAAATTTGAACAAGTGTGTGCACATGTTCTGCACATACTGTCAGTATTCCTAATTGCCAATGATGGCAAAAAGAAAGCAGATACTGTAGTTCTTAAATGTGCTTTAACATGGATGAATCTTGAAGTGATCCAGTTTTGCACAATAAGCCATATACAAAACAAGAACTATTGTAGTGCACACTCAATGGAAATGATTAGAATATGCAAAATCATATTCATATCCTAGAATAAATGTTCCAGGGTCAGAGATAGGGAATGGGAATGGGGAATTGATGTTTATTTTGTAGAGTTTCTGTTTGATTTTATGGGATAATTTTGATAGCGGATTGTGGTGATGGTAGCAAAATGCAGGAAAGTAATTAATACCTCTGAATGGTAATTTTAAAAATAGTTCAAAGGAACTTTCTAGGCTGTGTAAATGTTACCATAATAAAACTTTAAAAAAGCTTAGAACAACCAACCAACACAGTGACTCCAAATGTAGACTATAGACTAGAGTTAATAGTATAATAAATAAAATATTGTTTCATAATTTAACAATGTATCAAAATAATGGAAAGTACATTTAAACTGAAAACTGTGTTTGTGTGGTGAGTTATAAGGGAGCTCTTTTCTTTTGTGCATGACTTTTCTATAATACTATACTGCTCTAATAGAAACATGAAGAAAACATTCTCTGTGAAATAAGCGAGGCACATAAGGACAAATACACTTTGTTTTCCCTTTGAGAAATATCTGGAAATTGCAAATTCAATCCTTCAGGTTGTAAGACCTAGTCAAGCAGGCCATCATCAGAGAGTTGTTGTCTGCATAAGAAGACCCATGCCTGACCATGTTTTCCTTCCAAGCCAGAGTACAGAGTCTCAACCCTCACCATTTTTCTAGCCAGGTAGCAGTAGTGGGTCCACAGTCCTTGAGCATGACCGAGGAGAAACACAGCTCACACAGTGAATTCCACAGAAGATTTTGGATTTAGTTGGGCATCAGAACATTGTTTCCCTTTGTTTAGAACAAAGCAGAAGATAAAGCCAAATGGGTGGGCTCTAAAATGCAAAGTTTCAGTTCAGAGGCTTATATGGTTTAGTTCTTTATTCTAGTAGGTATTTCATTGCCATAATTCTCAGTCCTCCTGTTCTCCACAATGTTCCCAGCATCCATGGAAATATCCTGCACCAGAACTGAAATAAGTTACTGTTAACTATCTGTTAATCACTCCAAAATGATTGTGAAGGAGAATGACAGATACCAAAATTTCATGAAGAGTTACAGAGTACTACCTAGTGCAAAGTTTTCAGTTCAGTCTCTAAATTACTTCTCTCACTCCATCTGCAGTATCATACCCAATATAAAGAGCAAATATTAATGCTATTTTACAGATGTCAAAATGAGCATGTAATTTTTATTCCATTTTAACAAGTTCTCGTGTGGAAAGCATTGACACCGGCTTTAACCTCAGCAGTGGGACTCAAGGCAATGAGCAAATTGTCCAGTATTCTCCTATAGAAATGCGACATGCAAACTAATTTTTGTTGTCTCTTCAGTCACAGTGTTTGGAATTCAATACCTGAGTCACATTTGCTTGATTCCCAAGAGTCTATACAGTATGTGACATAATGGGCAAACAAATAAGATTCTATTAAATATTTATTATACCCCCTTAGTTCACAGGCACAAATTGTATGATTATGGATCCTAGACAATGGGTTGCTTCATATATCTGCTACCATACCTTTTAGGAACATTCGGTAGGACTAAAGACAAGAAACATCTAGAGCTTTAACGCTGTCTCATGAAGTTTGCATTGAACCTACTATTTTCCTCACTTAATAAGTAGGCTCTCTGACGTTACATTACTTAACATTTGTCAGACTTTCATAAAAAGTAAAGCAACAAAACTACATGGAGGTGGACGAAAGTATCTCATTGTGTGGTCTTAGAAATATTTTAGGATTTCCAGTCTTTCTATGCTATAATTTCTTGAGATAAGATAAGCTTGAACTTCTCTCAAATAGCATGGAAAAAGGTAATTAACTATTTCTTGGGATAGTATTTCATCAATAAACCTGCTCCTCATACTATTTAATATTAAAATACAATTGGGTATTTTATAAGTGACAAAATTCCAGGTTTTGAAAGATAGGGAATTCTGGGTTCGATACTAGGAATCTGCCCCTCTACCATAAAGTGTTCTTTTTTCTAAATCTACTTTGGTCCCATAAAGAAAACAGAGGTAGAAACATTGATTTCTCCTTGTAACAGAGGTGGAATGCATCCTTTTTTTGGGGGGGGATGGCGCATGTACTGGGAAACGAACCCGGAATGCATCTTTAGATTTGCCATATGAGCTAATTTTTAAAAGAGGATTTTGTACAAGGAATACAGTGAATTTTGGGTTTTCCGTGAGTAAAATTGCATTTTACAGCTCAAATTGTAGTCTGAGAAGATAAATATTCTGTACAAAGATGCAAATTTCATGTGGACCATTCGTAAATAAATCTTATTACAATGACAGTTGTAATTCTGATTCTATAGCTCAACAAAAAGAGCAAATAGTTAATTATGTTTGATTTTTCTATTTGAGAAGGTGTAGGAAAGTAATAGTACCATTGATTATTACTACTCATACAAGTATACATTATGCATTTATTTTTATAGAAATTCTCACTTGTGTCAATGGAGAAGGGAAGAAATTTCAAAAGTTTTTTGTTAGAAGAAATTGGCAAATAAAATTATGCTCATCCCCCAGGCAATATCTTTCATTAGTAAACTAGAATTTACCTAGATGTGTGCACCTGACAGAGAGACTTAAAACACAATATTGGAGTAAATGAGAATGTATTTCCATTGATATGTAGCTTAAAAGACTAAGAAAATGTAAAAGAAAATACTTTATGAATACTTAAATCAGTGCTAACATAAGGAAACATTAATAGGTAAATTTACTAATCACATTCATGACAGTTTTTGCTTGAGATGGACAGAAATGCAAGAAAAAATGATAAGATATACATAGGAAACAATTAAATGACATTGGCCATAGCTTAAATTGTAACACATGAAACAAATGGCTTATATGCTTGCAATATTATACAGCTTCCTATAAATGATAATAATAATAGGTAAAATTAATGGAGCATTTAAAAATTTCCTGACATTGTTTTAGCAATAGTTCTTAAATCTAAGAACTTAGGGTTACCAATGTCTTCCTATGGAGTGCTTCTGATTTTATTGGTTCTACATATTTTAGCACTTATGGGTATGTATAAAGATCAAACAGGATAGAGACACACTGCAGTGAATACTCTCTCTCTATTATTTTACTTAAATTCTTCCAAGAAAAGTCTAATATAGGTTTAATTATTATATATAAATATAGCATGCTAAATAAACTTGCATCAAGGATAGAATGAAGTTTTCTCATTTTGGGTTTATATGATGGTTTTGAAGCCACAGGATTGAACATCACCCAATATTTGGTTCAGATGTCCAAAAATGTCTGGAAAGGTTATTACCCACTCAAAATGGCTGTTTATGTAAAGCAGGCTAGACCTCCAAGACTGGTTGGAAAATGGCTGGTCAAAAATGCCTTGAGGGAGCAAGATAAGTGGACAGACTTGTGTTTCTGTTGTGGTTAATGGGTGAGACTGGGTTAAGAGTTCCCATGCTAGGTATTTGTCTTGCCTGGCTTAAGTCTCTGCATAATGCAGAAGGAGAGAGCATGGTTTTTTATCACCGCCAATGCTAAGTTTCAGTAATATCGATGATGAGACTTAAATGCAGTGAAGAGTCAAACATCCAAAAATGGGGTCATATTCGTGATTATATAGTTATAGGAGGTATTAATTAATTGTCCAAATGAGGAATACTTTTTGAAATGCATTTTGATAAAGTACATTTCAACACTCTTTAATTACAACCTTTTTTAAAGGAGAAGAATCGTTCTTATTCCTTATGTTTCTTCATGGAGAAAAGAGATATCCAACTGCATCCATGGATTTTTTTCTGCTCTTTTGTTCTTGCTCCCAGTTTCTCTATGGTGGGAGCATAGAGGAACAGGGTGAAAAACAAAAAAAAGTCAATGAAAAGTGACTCTAAAAAGTATTGGTTTGTAAAAACTGAAAAGTATTGCTAAGATACCAGGGTGTATATTCCTGAAGTGTGAAGGTTATATATTTATGAGTTACTTGAATCTGAAATAAATACACAGTGATGGGTGGCTGTATACTATTTCTTTAACAAAATCCTATTTTCTTTTCCAAATATGTCTGTGCTTCGTGGAACCCCAGAATCAAACCAGTATCTCAGAATTGCTCCTCTTAGGGCTCTCAGTTGACCCAGAACTTCAACCCCTCTTATCTGGTTGTTTTTAACCATAAATCAGCTCACTATTCTGGGAAACTTACTCATCACGTTGTCAGCTGTGACTCCTACCGTCATACCCCTATGTAATTCTTCCTCTTCAACCTTGGCTGGCACTGGTTTCACCTCTACTGCAGTCCCAAAGATGCTTATGGATAGTTGTACTCATTCAATAGTAATTTTCTGTATAGGCTACCTGATACAATTGTCCTTTTAAAATCATTTTGGGTGGTTGGGTGGTCTGATTCTGACTGTGATGACCCATGACAGATTTTTGGCAATCTCTCACCCCTCCACTATCTGATTATCATGATCTACTGACTGTGTAGCCTCAAGATTCTGCCTCATTTTACCATCAGATTTTACCAATTTCATTAATCTCAAAGAAGCAAATTTTGAGGTTGTCAATTTTCTCTTATTTTTATTCTCAACTTCATTTTTTGTGCTCAAATCTTAGTGATTTTTTTCTGCTCCATTGGGGATTAGCTATTTTTGTCATTGTTCTCTTTATAGTTATTAAAAAGGCTAGGTCTTTGATTTTAACCTTTGTCTTTTTTCATATAGGCACCTAGGGCTATAAATTTCCCTCTCAAGTACTACATTTGCTGTATCTCATAAGTTTGATATGTTGTGTTCTGTTTTTCATTCATCTTCAGATGTTAATGGAATGCTCTTGCAATTTATTCTTTAACCCACTAATTGCTTAAGTTTGTGTGGTTTAATTTTCATATATTTGTGAGTTTTCTAGCTCTTGCTTCTTAGTGATTCCCAGCTTCATTCCCTTATGGTCAGGTAATGTGCTTTGAATAATTTCAATTGTATTTATTAAGACTTGTTTTGTATTTTGTGACTCAGCATGTGGTCTATCCTTGAGCACCTTAAGAAAATGTGTACCCTACTGGGGTGCAATGTATATGCATGTTAGGACTAGTTATTTTATCATCTTATTCAAGTTTTTCCTGATAGGATAAATGTCAGTTCCTTGAATGGGCCTGGTTTGTTGACAAGGGTTAGGACTAAATCTGCGTGGGGAGGAAGTGGTCCCTGAGGCCTTACTATCCATGGACTTGGATGAAATCATAGCACCTAGGGGTGAGATGGATGATCTTCAAACATATTTTTCAACTTCTGTTTTTCACCTGGGTGTAGGACCTCAGCGGTAGAGCATCCGGGTCAGAAAATTTCCAGATGTCCAATTGTCTCAGAGGAAATGGAAAGGCTTAGCAAAAAGAGGTCATTAGAAGCATTAGACCTGCCTCTCCAGCAGCTCTCCATATATATATATATATATATATATATATATATATGTGCTTGAGTCTGAGGTTTCATTTCACCTTTGCCTGTGCCATATCTTGCACACACCTGGCTGCAGTTTGTGGAATTACTTCTGAGATGCTCCCATTGATTATTATTTTCCTGCTCCTGAGGCTTCCCTTCTCTGCATACAATTCAAATGATCCCAGTTGCTTCCTTAGAATGAAACCCAGTGTATTTAAGGACGGAGATCTGACTATTGCTGGATTTTCCCCCTTTATACATTTGTGCCACACTACAGAATCACTAAGCCCACCAACGATGTATATTTCCAGCAGTAAGTGCCTTTTTCATTTGTTTTCTGCTTGATTATTATGATGAATGTTGTCTAGGCAGTTTGCAAGTGGCTAGGCAGACACACTCTACATATTTGTCTTCCCCTTCACACCTGCAACATCTACATCCCACACTGTCCATATTTCATTTTGTGACTTCCCACCGGATTTTTTCTTTCAAAGGGGAATGGGAGAATTCCATTTTTCTTCTTTTAATTCCCATGACTTCCTCTCTTCCATTGTTGAGTCTGGAGCTTTTCCACCACACTCCACCATCCTCGCTTCTCCTCCCACCTTGGATGCCACAATCAGTGGCTAAAGTGTTATCCCTTTGGAACACAATCCACTGGCAGTAGGATTGTACTAAGGTTACAGAAAAATATTTCTTCCATGAAGTCAAGGGTCTGTTAATGCTTCTTTCCCCCAGGGCATAACTACCAATATTTCTACAAAAATGTGACTGGTGTCTGAGTCCCACTTGCATGGATGCACTTCTTACTGTAGGGCATATGGTTATTCTTTGAAATATCTCTATATCACAGCCTGCCAGGTATCTTCCAGACCTCCACGAACTGCAAAACAGTCCAGGAATAAGGGAATTCCAGCAGATTGTTTCTGCTTGGGTGAGAAGAGGGGAATTCCCTCAAGAATATGACTGCTTACTGCTTTTTTGAAAGTGCCAGAAGTGAGTGATTTGCAAGCAGCTGTGCACATTTCTGACCGGGGATGACAGGTTTAGGAATTTGGGTCCTCTTCCTTCTAGAGAAGCAGTTTGTACATATCTTTAATTCCTTTTCATTTCCAGATGTTTGTCTGATTACCCTTTTTATTCTTTGACACTCTTCCAATGTTTCCCTGCTTATTTTTTTCTATAGATTTCCCAAATGTATCTGCCACCTCGTTGTCCATGCCTGTGATTCAGATTGTATTGACAGATGCTGCTAAGTGCTGACTCTCAGCCAGCATCAGAGCTGCAGGTGTGGAGGCTGGTCGATTCAGGGAAGTTCTGGCCTGACTCTCCTGGGGCAGCAGACGATTTTGGTGCATATGTCCCAGCCTGCTGGAAGGACCCTGTAGGGTGGAGAGAAAGAGTGTGTACTGTCCTAGGAGGAGAACTAAATGCTTTTCTTCCTGTCCTCTGCTCTCCACTCAACCCTTCACAGGGAAACATGCACCTTGTCAAATCTGCTCTGTAAAGACCTGGAGACAAAAACCAGGTCTGCCACTTAACAGAACACACCTGCAATCCAAAAGGCTTTCTCCTCTGGGCTGACATATCCATAGGCTCAGAAGGACAGTGCCCGGGGCTGTCTTCAGACTTTAGGGGGTTAGAAAATGTTTTCATGTTCTTTAAGCTCAGAAGAAAAAAGTGATTTGGGTCAAAGAAAATGTTTTAACGTATAATATTATTATATCTGTCTTTATACCAACTCAGTCATGAAATATGATGTCTAATATATATTTATTTATAGAACTAGAGGCTCACAGAGGCAAAAGTGCCTCTGTCCTGAAGCCCATAAGGGGGTGTCATCATAATGTTTACTCTTCTGTGCATAAATATGAGATTATAACAAAGGTGGGATCATTTTGTCCGCATTCCTCTCTAACCTGGTTTTCTCACAAAACAGGGTGTCATAAATATGTTTTATATAAATAAATTTCTTCAGCGATCATTCTTACACCTGTGTAGTATTATAGACTTAGGACTAACATAATTTTAACCCAACAACTTGTTGTATTTTATTGGTTTCTAATTACATGCTACTAAAATTGACAATAATGGGCACATGAGTAGATAGACCTTTATACTGCATTTTGGGAAAAGCAAATGAAATCTTTAGAGTAAAGAGGTTGAGTGCAAGACTATGTGTATTTTAACAACATATTGCTAAGGAACCCTCCAGAAATACACTAATTCACACTTTAAATAGCCATGAAGCACAGATTCCATTTCCTTCTCATTTAAAAAAAATACTTGGAAAGATTAATGCATGAAGACGATTGATTATATTTATATTTATTTTATTGATAGATGGATTGGTATTATTTCATTGTCTCAATTGATCATAGGAATATAGTTTGAAGATGTATGTTTTTTTGCTATTTTCTTATTCAACTACAAGCACTTTCATTTTTAAGAAATACTTTATTTATCATAAAACACAAGTATTTGGCTTTTCATATTATTCATTTTATCAGATTGTTGCTTGTTTTAAATATTTTTGCCTATGGGATGTTGAAGATTGAAAACATGAAATTTCATGTAGAATAAAATTTAATCATCTTTTTTCCTTTTATCTCTGCCTGTTTCCATACCTCCCAAAGCTACAATTTTATAAATAGGCAATGTTAATTCTAGTACTTTGTTTCTCTTAATGAAAAATGGGAAGATTTTGTCTCAAGTGTGAAATATATTACCTTGATTTTATATTCAAAACGATTTACCTTCATCACTAATTAAACAGTTAATTATTCGTCTACTGGTTTTCAATACCATCTTTATGATGCATTAAATATGTACTTAAATGCAGATTGTGCTTCTGTTTTCTACTCTACAAGTGATATATCCGTATCTTCTAGTGCCATTCTAACTTGCTTAAAATATTGTGGCCAATTAATAATAGCAATTATGGGTTATGATAGTCATATTCACTCCTTATCATTCTTAATTATTTTCACTAATTTCCTGAATTTTTCATGCATATTTTAGAAAACCTCTAAAGCTATATTACCATTACACTAAAAAAATTATTTGGAAGTATTTTTAAAGTTTTTATTGTACCAATATATATATACAACTCAAATTTTTCTATTTTAATCAATTTCAAGTGTACAATTCAATGGTATTAATGGCATTCACAATATGGTACCACCGTTGCCTACATTCATTAATCCCAAATTTCAACACCTCACACAGAAAATCTATACCAATAATCAATAATTTCCCTTTCTCTTAGGGCCCTGGTCACCTGTAATCTACCATCTGTGTTAACCTTTATGGAAGGTCTTATACACTATTGACATCTTTGTAATATTGTTTTTAATGCTTTTACATTCGTCAGTAGAACTTTATTGTCTTGTCCACAGTAGGCAGAGAAAACTTTAAGTCTATTGCTATCAATACATATTTTCCCATAAGGCTTTTATAAGTTATTGATGTTATACTGAAAAACATTGACAGCGGTATGCTTGGTTGATTACATCTTTATCAATTGCATATCATTTTCATATTTTCTTTTGGGCTTCCCAGGTGAACAGTCTTATCCCTGGAAAAATATTGTGGCTTGCTCCTCCCTTTCCATTCTTTTTTGTCTGTTATTTTATTGTCTTATCTGATAGGCTAACAAGTCCAGGAATGTACTAAGTAATTCTGGGACTAACACATTGCACTTTTAATCTTGATTTTAGTAGAAATACCTCTCGTTCAGGGATTCATTAAGCATTTTTTATCCCACAATACCTGAGAGAGATGAAACTTCATCAATAAACTCAGTTAATAGTGTTGGTGCTTTCAGATATGGAAACAGAGGAGTATTTGTTCAGGTAGATGAGCTCCTGGGTGGGGGTAATTCTACCATGACTCACCCTCAGCCATACCTGAGTGTGACTCATTATCTTTGCATTAAGCCAAGGCGAGGTTCTGACTTTGAGAGGGTTTTTCTTGTTTTTTTTTCTACATGGGCAGGCAGCGGGAATCAAACCCGGGTCCTCTGGCATGGTAGACGAGCTGAGCCACCGTGGCCCGCCCTCTTCTTGTTTTTAATCATATGAACGAAAAGCCCTCCCCTCAACCAGTGTTACTTAGAAACAGACATTGAATTTGTTCAAATGATTTTTCCTACTTCAATGAGAACATATTTTTTTATCCTCACAGAATTTTAAGGACCATTAGTGAACAATTACATAATTTTCTAATCATCTACTTAAGATGGTTCTTCACTCATATTTTCTTTTCAGTGGTCAAACTTTTGGTGTTCCTTTTTTTTCTATATTTTGGGAGAGTTTTCCACAAGAGTAATTCTCTCTTACTTAAGCTTTAGAAGCTTCTTTGAATCTATCCATGCTGTATATTTTGAATTTTATTTCTTAAAAAAATGCCTGATACCTTCTCTTATCATTGGTATAATTTCTCCCTTTCATCGATATTTCATTCATTTGGTTGATTATGGTTATATTTCCTTTGAGTAAAATGAACAGTCCTTTCATTAAGATCATAAAGGGTATTTACATGTAATTATACAGGATGTTCTCCTCATGATAATAAATTTCTTCTGTGCCTTCATTCTTGTATCTTTTTCTTACCTAATGTTGTTAACAGT
This sequence comes from Myrmecophaga tridactyla, assembly GCA_004026745.1. Taxonomy (NCBI): domain Eukaryota; kingdom Metazoa; phylum Chordata; class Mammalia; order Pilosa; family Myrmecophagidae; genus Myrmecophaga; species Myrmecophaga tridactyla. Next base: position 24,931 of record PVIY010000899.1, read on the forward strand.
TATTTTTCCTATTTTTTCTACATCAAAATTGTCTGGATGATATAGTTATATTGGCCTTTTAAAAACAACAGATCTCTTGACTATTTTTCTTTGGGACATAATTTACATCTGTCGTGTACTCTTTTTGTGTGTTAAAACTAATTTCTTACCACTTTTTTTCTTTTTCCCCTTGATTTTCTCCTTTTGAGTTGAGGTTTACTTCACATTATTTGATTCCTCCTTTCTATTTTTTATTCAAGAAATGAAGGCCTCAGATATTTTATCTCACATTAGAAATTTTCTTCCTCTCTCTCTGTCTGATTGGCTACTTGCTCCTCATTTCTGATCAATGGTATGATTACCTCTTTAACTTAAGAATTATCCATGAGTATGATTATCAGTTAATGTGTTGTCTCATTTGTTTACTGCATTTTGGTATGTAACAAGAATTATTTGGGCTAAATCAACTGGATTTGAAACCTGTTTGCTCATTTTATAAGCCTCTGAATGGAAATTTCAGTGATTGTTCAAAGAATCTCTCTTTTCTGATGGCTTCATTAATTCAGCAATTGATTGTAATGTAGAACTTACTTGGTGAAAGAGACTGTCACTTAATTTTACAATAATATATTTTCTCTGTTTTTTAGGGAGAAAGTTTGAAATTTATATGTTAACAGTTGTGTGTGTGTGTATGTGAATTATATGAATATATGAGAAATCAAGTTTACAAATAATTCATTTATTGATTTTTTTGGTACACTACAAGAGGGTAAATTGAATTCTATCATTGTGGTTTTTAGCCCACTTTGCCCAATATTTATAAAAACTTTATTATACAAGTGATATGTATTACAGATAATGTGCTTTTTATTTCATTTACTTATTTACTTATTTTAATGTAATAATATGGATATCAAATACAATTTCCTATTTAACCACATTTAAGTGTATAATTCCATGCTATTAATTGCTTTTACAATGTGGTGCTATTGCTTTTGAGACCCTACTTTTTTCTCCTTTAACATTTATTTTGCCTTAAGTGTGTGTGAAAGTATTGTCTCATATTAAATGCAGTTTTATTTTTGAATATTTTTATGGCATTGTCATGGATAATCCCTGGTATTTTGGTACCTATGTTTAGTGTTGATTTCATATGTTGTCTGTGCATAGATTAACACTGAATATTGAAAAAATCATTTAAATAATTAAAATGATATATGTGGATACACCTCTGTGGTTCTTTATTAGCTGCTGTAATTCACTTCCTTTAATTGTTCCTAGATTTGCTAGTTTTACAAATTTCTTGTTAAAATGTCCTCTACTAGCTTGGTAATATGCAACTTATTTGCATTGTCTTTTAGAATATTTTTCAGTAAAAAAAAAGAAGATGAAGAAGAAAGCAGAATCTGAGCCCTTGCCTCATTGACTTAGATGAAATTTTTATTAAGTTTTTACTTCTTAATCTTCTCTTCAAATCCAGGCTATCTAGGGATAATTTGAACTGCCAATCCAGACGATTTTGTCTGTTCTCTGTTTTAAGGTATCTGGCATTTTATATTTTCTAAAACCACTTTTCCTGCATTTACGTTTATTTCTTGGATATTATGGCTTTTTTCCAAAACCAGTGATTCTCAAACATTATCATGCATTGGAATCACCTGAAATGTTTGTTAAAACCCAGTTGGCTGGGGTGGGCCACAATGTCTCAGCAGGCAGAGTTCTTGCCTGCCATGCCAGAAACCCAGGTTCAATTCCTGTTGCCTGCCCATGCAAAACAAAAAAGAACACAGTTGGATGGCTGAACACCACCCATCCGCAAGACCCTCTGATTCAGCAGATAAGGAGTGGGGCATGAGGATTTTATCTCACATTGTGCTTATAAGTTTTCCCTACCTAATCCAAATTCCACTTCATTAATTTTTCAAAGTTCTTATACACCAGTAAATGTCTCATAATCCTAACTCCATCTTAGCATCTACTTAATGGAGAACCAAAGTAACATGCAAGCTTTAATCTTGATTACTTGAATAGGGATGCTTTATTTTCAGGTACAAGACACATCTGCAGTAATTAAAATATGGCTGCCTCTCTGTGTCCTTCAGATAACTCAATTTATTTTCATAAAGGCTGTATCATGCTTTTTACTTATGAAATGTGTTTATAAGACTATATTGGAAAAATAGGAAAACTTGAAATCCAGAGTATGCAATACAATTTATAGATATCCTAGGCAAGTACTAACTAAAATGAATCGGGGGTAAGTATATTTATATTAAGGGAAAGTGGATCAGGATAGCAGCCATTATTATTCATCAAGTGGTCAATTCATAATGATAAATGGCCCAACTCATCACAAAGGTACAGTAATTATTATATATTATGTGAAGATATTATAGACTCAAGTGAATAAAGCAAAAAAGAGAAACAAGGAGATATAAAATCAACCATCATAGTGAGAAATTTTAATATTTCTCAAACAAATAACATACGTATATATATATATAATATCAACTATACGGTGAAACAAATTAAAGAAGTTTGATTTACTGGATATATTTGGAACCCCTTGTCCAACTATTGAAAAGTGCCCATTCTCCTCGAGGGTACAGGGAACCAGAATAGTTAGTAAAATGTTAATCAAGCCTAAACAAAAGGACATTCAAAATAAATATATGGGATTATTTTATTCTTGTTGGAATGTCAGACCCCAGGTAATAAAAGGGAAGGGGATTTTCTTAGGTCTGGGAGATGATTTCTTAAGAAAGAAAATGGAACTGTGCACAGGTCTACAGGAAAGGTGAAGAAAATAAGGATCATTTGAAGGAGATACTACTGAAGGTGTTGATTATTTACGTTAACATAATTGTTATAGTTTTAAACTCAGAAATGGATTATAGACCTTTTAGATTTTATGATGCTTTTCAGTTAGATTCCTAATGTATTCCCCATCCTTTTTAGTTATAGGTAAGAGTCATCTCCCTCTCCAGGTTTTTGCTTCCACTAAATATTCTTTCCTTCTGTGATTCAATATTCAATGGGGCTCTGTGGTTCCCCTCAGTTTGTTGATTTTTTTTTACTTTTGTATAGGCAGGCACTGGGAAAGTTTATTGATTTTTCATGATGGAATATCCAAAACTTTGATGGTGTAAAGGCTTAGGCTATATTATTGCCAGTCTTCTGGTGGGACCTCCAGATGTTATACCTCTGCCAACCCCATCTAATTTTGCCTATGATGTGGAGCTGAACCACTCAGGAGACAGACTGTTCAGTTGGAATTACTCTGTCTTCAACCTCATGTTCATATTAGCAACATGCTATAAAACAGTTAATAATGTGTTGATATAATAATAAACTCTGTGGTTTCTGAATCAAAGAAGAAATTGCAAATACCACCAGAAAGTCATTCTGTTTTTCCATTCATCACACTTTCCTTTGTACATAGCATCTTCTTTCCCTATGTATATAGCGTTCAGTCAAGACCTTCTAGAGTCAATATTATATTACTTTCATTAACTAAAATTCTAAGATCTCAGAACAGCCAACTGCTGCCACATAGAGCTTCAGCCAACTGTGATTTCCTTCTCAATTCAGTCATTGTGTTGGATTTGAAGATAATTGTGATTTGGTTCTTTAGCCTAAATATCTCTGTGCCCACAGTGCAGGCTTCAGATGAAAAACTACCAGTTTGTCCTGGCCTTGGTTTTTGCCATCGAAGAGATCAACAGGAACCCCCATCTCTTATCCAACATTTCTCTGGGATATGACCTCTATAACACCATACACAGTGAACAGAGGACATTGGAGAGTACCATCCTTTGGCAATCAGGGCTGGGTAAGGGCATCCCTAAATACACCTGTAGGACAGAGAGAAAATCTGTAGCAGCCCTTACAGGGACAACATGGGCAATGTCTGCTCAGATTGGGACTCTCCTAGAACTCTACAAAGTACGACAGGTGAACCTGGGTGGAGGGGAGGGGAACTTAAATCATGTCTCCTTTATTGCCATTTTCAGTTCCTTTCAAAAAAGGGGGAAAATGAAGTACTTACACCTATGCATCTCTCAGCATACAACCAGTATACAGATCCTTGGCAGGATGTGCCCATGTGTCATGGTTAGGGAAATGTGTCAACTTGGCTAAGTTGTGGTAGCTGTTTATCTGATTGGGCAAGTACTGGCCTGTCTGTTGCAATGAGGACATTTCATAGGATTAGGTCATGATCACCAGCTGCATCCACAGCTGATTCCATTTGTAATCAGCAAAAGGGGAGTGCCTTCTACAATTAGTGGTGCTAAATCTAATCACGGGAAGCCATTTAAGGAGGACTCAGAGGAGACAGGCCCCATTCCTGCTTCAGCTGGTGAGACTCTCCTGTGGAGTTCATCCAGGCCCTCCATCGGAGTAGTTGGCTTCACAGCCTGCCCTGTGGATTTGGACTCTGCATTTCTGTGGTCACGTGAGACACTATTATAAATTTTATATTTGCAAGTGTTCCCTGTTGATTCTGTTTATCTAGAGAACCATAACTAATTACATCTTGGTACCAGGAGTGGTTCTTAAGAAACAGAATCTTAAAAATGGGTTTTTATGAATGGTTTTCTACTCTGACTGGACTCAGAGACTCTAAGGACTCTGATTCCCATAATCAGAATGACACTTCCAATCCATAGAGTGAGTTGGCAAAGGAGATAGTCAAAATATCATCATTCGATTCTAATGCTTCACTTCTATGAAGCCAGACTCTGGGGTATAATGTTTTTGACATCTTTACAGAGTTTTGTAGAAATAAGAGTTATAGAGATGTTGGTTGGTTGTTGTTAGATACACTGGCTTCATACACTGGGCTTAAGGCTTCAAATGAGAAGCTTAAGCGTGGTGTGAAAGATGTAGAATTGTCTATGAGTATCCTGAAGGAAAATCTTATTTCCTGTAGCCGTAGACTTGAGATCTCTGAAAATCAGACTCAGAATCTTATTGTTAGAGTGGGAACTTTACAACATAAACTGAAATCTCAGGCTTGCATGGTGTCTACCGTTAAAGTGAGGGCATTGATTGGAAGGAGTGGGACCCTGAAAAATGGGATGGTGGCATATGAATTGATAATGATGTTGAGTGCGAGGTTGAAACCCTAGGCCATGCAGAGTCTTCTCTAGATAAACCTGTAACAGTCTGCCCTGAGGACATAGCCGCCCCACCTCCAGCCTGCCTTGAGGAATTGGCCACCCAACCTCTTCCTGAAGGGATTAGCCCTAGAGTGATTAACCCTGTTTCACCAGATGAAACTGCAAATGAAGACACTGAAGCAAATGGCTTGGAAGATATTTCTAATTCTTTTCACGATCCACCACCACCACCCCTCATTTCTTCCAGATGTATAACTAGACTAAAGTCCCAATAGGCCCCTAAAGGTGAGGTATAAAGTATCACACAAGAGGAGGTATGTTATACTCCAAAAGAACTGTGTGAGTTTTCCAGTTTATATAGACAGAAATCTGGGGAATATGTGTGGCAATGGATTTTAAGAGTGTGGGGTAATGGTGGGAGGAATAAGACTGGATCAGGCTGAATTTATTGATATGGGCCCACTAAGCAGAGATACTGCATTCAAAGTTATAGTTCGAGTGGTTAGAAAAGGCATTAACAGCTTGTTTGGGTGGTTGTTTGAAACATGGATCAAAAGGTGGCCAACATTACCTGAGGTTCAAATGCCAGAACTGCCCTGGTATAATGTAGATGAGGGGATCCAGAGGCTTAGATAGATTGGAATGTTGGAGTGGATTTATCATGCAAAGCCTGCTCTCACACCCCAGGAATGTCCAGAGGATGTACCTTTTACCAGAACAGTGAGAAATAAGTTTATGAGACTAGCACCATCATCTCTGAAGAGCTCTGTGGTTGCTGCTGTCACTGAGCCAGAATCCTTAAACACAATCGGGATGACAGGATCCCGAGTTGGCAGAAGCCAGGTGGCAGCACGTAATCACCAAAGACAGGGTAGACATGGCTATTATAATAGACAGCAAACTCAAAGGAGGCGTCAAAATTATATGACACGCAGAGATGTGTGGCATTGGCTATTAAATCATGGGGTACCTAGAAATACAATAGAAGGACAGTCTACTAAATTCTTGTTGGAGCTGTATAAACAAAAGAGTTCTAGGTCAAGTGAACAGAAGTCTAACCTGAATTACAAAAACACAGAGTCACGGTCCCTTAATCAGGTTCCAGACTTTGAAATAGTTTACAGACTCAGAGCCCCTTGAATGAAGGGTAGGCCAGGTCCGTTTGGGGGAGAAATCTGCTACACTGCCACAAATTTATGCTGTTAATCTTCCTCCAAGTCTTCCCCAAGGAGACCGACGGCCTTCTACCAGGGTAACTGTGCATTGGGGAAAAGGAAATGATCAGATATTTCTGGGATTATTAGACACTGGTTCAGAAGTGACATTAATTCCAGGGGACCTAACACGTCACTCTGGACCACCAGTCAGAGTAGGGGCTTATGGAAGCCAGGTGATCAATAGAGTTTTAGATCAGGTTCATCTCACAGTGGGTCTAGTGAACCCCCAGACCCATCCTGTGGTTATTTCCCCAGTTCTGGAATGTATAATTGGCATAGACATACTGAGCAACTGGCAGAATCCCCACGTTGGCTCTCTAACTCGTGCAGTGAGGGCTATTACGGTGGGAAAGGCCAAGTGGCAGCCGCTAGAACTGCCCCTACCAAGCAAAATAGTAAATCAGAAGCAATGCTGTATTCCTGGAGGGATTGCAGAGATTACTGCCACTCTTAAGGACTTGAAAGATTTAGGGGTGGTGATTCCTACCACATCCCCGTTCAACTCTCCTATGTGGCCTGTGCAGAAAACAGATGGGTCTTGGAGAATGACAGTGGATTATTGTAAATTCAACCAGGTGGTAACTCCAATTGCAGCTACTGTTCCAGATGTAGTATCATTGCTTGAGAAAATCAACACATCCCCTGGCACCTGGTATGCAGCTATTGATCTGGCAAATGCTTTTTCTCAATAGCTATTAGTAAGGACCACCAGAAACAGTTTGCTTTCAACTGGCAAGGTCAGCAATATACGTTCACTGTCCTAACTCAGGGGTATATCAACTCTCCAGCCCTATGTCATAATCTTGTTCGCAGAGAACTTGGTCATTTCTGCCTCCCACAAGACATCACACTGGTCCATTATATTGATGATATCATGTTGATTGGACCTAGTGAGCAAGAAGTAGCAAGTACTCTAGATTTACTGGCAAGGCATTTGCATGTCAGAGGATGGGAGATAAATCCAACAAAAATACAGGGACCTTCCACCTCAGTAAAATTTCTAGGTGTCCACTGGTGTGGGGCATGTCGAGATATCCCTTCTAAGGTGAAGGATAAGTTGCTGGATCTGACCCCTCCCACAATCAGAAAAGAGGCACAACGCCTAGTTGGTCTTTTTGGATTTTGGTGACAACATATTCCTCATTTTGGTGTACTACTCTGGCCCACTTATCGAGTGACCAGAAAAGCTGTTAATTTTGAATGGAGACCTGAAAAAGAGGAGGCTTTGCGACAGGTCCAGGCTGCTGTACAAGCTGCTCTGCCACTTGTGCCATATGATCCGGGAGATCCAATGGTGCTAGAAGTGTCAGTGGCAAATAGAGATGCTGTCTGGAGACTTTGGCAGGCCCCTATAGGAGAATGACAATGCAGACCCTTAGGATTTTGGAGCAAAGCCTTACCATCTGCTGCAGATAACTACTCTCCTTTTGAGAAACAGCTTTTGGTCTGGTACTGGGCCTTAGTAGAGACTGAAAGCTTAACTATAAGGCCCCCAAGTTACCATGAGACCTGAGTTGCCTATCATGAGCTGGGTGTTGTCTGACCCACCAAGCCATAAAGTTGGGTGTGCACAGCAGCACTCTATTGTAAAATGGAAATGGTATATACGAGATAGAGCCAGAGCAGGTCCTGAAGGCACAAGTAAGTTACATGAAGAAGTGGCCCAAATGCCCATGGTTTCCACTCCTGCAATATTACCCTCTCTTTCCCAGACCAGAGCTATGGCCTCTTGGGGAGTTCCTTACAATGAATTAACTGAGGAAGAAAAAACTCGGGCCTGGTTTACAGATCGTTCAGCATGATATGCAGGTTCCACCCGAAAGTGGACAGCTGCAGCATTACAACCCCTTTCTGGGGTGTCCTTGAAGGACAGTGGTGAGGGGAAATCCTCCCAGTGTGCAGAACTTTGAGCAGTGCACCTGGTTGTTCATTTTGCCTGGAAGGGAAACTGGCCAGAGGTGCATTTGTAAACTGACTCATGGGCTGTTGCTAAAGGTTTCGCTGGATGGTCTGGGACTTGGAAAGACCATAATTGGAAAATTGGTGACAAAGAGGTCTGGGGAAGAAATATGTGGATAGACCTTTCTGAGTGGGCTAAAAACATGAAGATATTTGTGTCCCATGTAAATGCACACCAGAGGGTGACTTCAGCAGAGGAAGATTTTAATAATCAAGTGGATAAGATGACCTGATCTGTGGATACCAGCCAATCTCTTTCCCCAGCAACTCCTGTCATTGCCCAATGCGCTCATGAACAAAGTGGTCATAGTGGTAGGGATGGAGGTTATGTATGGGCTCAGCAACATGGACTTCCACTCACCAAGGCTGACCTGGCTACAGCCACTGCTGAGTGCTCAATCTGCCAGCAGCAGAGACCCACAATCAGTTCCTGATATGGCACCATTCCCCGAGGTGACCAGCCAGCTACACGGTGGCAGATTGATTACATTGGGTCACTCCCTTCATGAGAGGGGCAGCTATTTGTTCTAACTGGAATAGACACATACTCTGGATATGGGTTTGCTTTCCCTGCACACAATGCTTCTGCAAAAACTATCATCCGTGGGCTTACAGAATGCCTTATCCATCGTCATGGTATTCCACATAGCATTGCTTCGGATCAAGGAACACACTTCACAGCAAATGCGGTGCGGGAATGGGTGCATACTCATGGAATTCTCTTGTCTTACCATGTTACCCATCATCCAGAAGCAGCTGGATTGATAGAATGGTGGAATGACCTTTTGAAAACTCAATTACAGTGCCAACTAGGTGGCAACAACTTGAAAAGCTGGGGTAATGTTCTCCAGGAAGCTGTGTATGCTCTGAATCAGTGTCCGCTGTATGGTGCTGTTTCTCCCATAGCCAGGATCCATGGGTCCAGGAACCAAGGGGTGGAAATGGGTGTGGTACCACTCACTATTACCCCTAGTGATCCACTAGGAACATTTTTGCTTCCTGTCCCTGCTACCCTGAGCTCTGCTGGTTTACAGGTTTTAGTTCCAAAACAGGGTGTGCTTCCTCCAGGAGAAACGACAATGATACCACTGAATTGGAAGTTAAGATTGCCAGCTGGTCACTTTGGGCTACTTATGCCTCTGGATGAACAAGCCAAGAAAGGGATCACATTATTGTCTGGGGTAATTGACCCTGACTATCAGAAAGAAGTAGGACTGCAACTACATAATGGAGGTAAAGAAGAGTTTTCTTGGAATATTCCCTATAGGAATATTCTCCTATAGGGAATATAGGAGATCCCTAAGGGTGTCTATTATTACTACCATGCCCTGTGATTAAAATCAATGGAAAACTGCAACAACACATTCCAGGAAGGACTACTAATGGCTCTGAAACTTCAGGAATGAAGGTTTGGGTCTCCCCACCAGGCAAAGAACCAGGGCCAGCTGAAGTGCTTGCTGAGGGTAAAGGGAACATGGAATGGGTAGTGGAAGAAGGTAGTGATAAATATGAACTTCGACCACCTGATCAGTTACAGAAACGAGGACTGTAATGGTGTTTTGTTCATGTTATACTGGTTAAGTTGCAAGATATCAAGTTTAAGAATGAATGTTGCCTAAGGATTTGCACCCTATTCTGAAGAGATTTAATGTGTTTCCAGTTATATGCAGGACAGTTGAGTATTGTCAGGTAAAAGAAAAAAATGTGTGCTTATGCCAAGTAGACAAGGGGTGGACTGCCATGGTTAGGGACATGTGTCACCTCGGCCAAGTTGTGGTAGCTGTTTATCTGATTGGGCAAGTATTGGCCTGTCTGTTGCAATGAGGACATTTCATAGGATTAGGTCATGATCACGTCAGCTGCATCCACAGCTGATTCCATTTGTAATCAACCAAAGGTGAGTGTCTTCTACAATTAGTGATGCTAAATCTAATCACGGGAAGCCTTATAAGGAGAACTCAGAGGAGATAGGCCCCATTCCTGCTTCGGGTGGTGAGCCTCTCCTGCAGAGTTCATCCAGACCCTCCATCAGAGTCATCGGCTTCACAGTCTGCCCTGTGGATTTGGACTCTGCGTTCCTGTGGTCACGTGAGACACTTTTATAAATTTTATATTTGCAAGTGTTCCTTGTTGATTCTATTTATCTAGAGAACCCTAACTAATACACCATGTCTTTTAATTGGAATAGAAAGAAATGTGAGGGGGAGAGGAAAATATTTTCTTCAACCTCAGAATCATCAGTTGTGTTTTAGAAAGCTCTCATGGATTGGGGTATGATGAGAAAACAGCATATGCAAATCTTCCCTTCCATCACTTCCCATCATTGCTTAATATTAACAAGGACTGAGGTTGTGCTCCTCACCAATCCTTTCCCTTACACTGGTTCATTTTCTGTTTCCCCTTTAGCTTTCCTATGGCCTTTTTGATCCTGACCTGAGTGATGGTGGCCAGTTTCCATCTCTCTATCAGATGGCCTCCAAGGACACATCTCTGGCCCTTGGCATGGTCTCACTGATGCTGCATTTCGGCTGGACCTGGGTGGGACTGGCCTTCTCAGAAGACAAGAGAGGTGTTCAGTTCCTCTGGGACTTGAGAGGAGAGATGGACAGGAATGGAGTCTGTGCAGCCTTTGTGGAAATGATCCCCATCACTGAGAGATTATATTTCTCAAAGTACTGGCACTATCATTTGCAGATCAAGGAATCCTCCATGAATGTGGTTGTCATTTATGGGGCTCTGACTCACTGCTAGGTTTTAACTTTCAAAGATGGGAATGTTTAGTGATCTGGAAAGTCTGGGTCACAACCTCACAGTGGGATTTTTCCTCCAATGAGAGAGAGTTTCTCCTTGACTCATTCCATGGAACTCTAATTTTCTCACACCACCATGGTGTTTCAAGACTTTTATTCAGACAGTTAACCCTTCCAAATACCCAGAAGACTTTTACCTCACTAAATTGTGGTGCATCTGTTTTGACAGCTTGGTTTCTAAATCTGACTGTAAAACACTGGAGCAAGGGCCACTCAATGCCTCCTTGGAGTCCTTGCTTTTTTGGCAATTCGAGAAGGTCATGAAAGAAGGGAGTTATCATGTGTACAATGCAGTGTATGCCGTGGCTCAGACCCCTCATGAAATGCTTTTTCAATGAGCGGAAAGATGGTCAGTCAGAAATGAAGATCAGCTAGTGGCTGAACCCTCGCAGGTAATGTCTCTTCCATTTCATATCACCTGTATTTTAAGATGTGTCATAAATGTGACTTTGGAATTCCACATATGTTTGAGTCAAGTAGTTTAGAATTCACTCTCCAAAATCACAGACGTTTATGTACTTTTTCCCCTGTCTAGGAGGTAAATCTAGAACTACATATAAAGGTCATCAAAAAGAAGGTGTCAAGTGGCAGGGAGTAAATGAGTTATGAATTAAGGACAATGTTTTGTGTTAAGGACCTCAAAACCATACCCAATGAATGTTTTTAATAGGAAATATGCAGACATCTTCCATGAAATTTTTTGTGACAACAGGGAGAGAACTCATTCTTTAACTGATTATATAAGCAGGGTACTATAGTATATACTACAAATAAATTATCTCATTTAATTCTGCCCACCGCAACTGCTGCAGCTATTGATAAGCTTGCTTTGTAAGATGATGCTATTGGAGAATTCAGATAGCAAAAGAATCATTAGTTTTGATTCTTCCATAAGATTTTCCTGCATCCCACAACCACCGATTGATTCGATCCCCTTGTCTTTGGAGTTTTCTATTGAAATTGACTGCTATTTTATAAGCATCATTATATTTTAGTCCTCCATATGCTTCCATTTGTTTTCCTTCATTGGATGCTAATAATAAAATTGCATTATGAAGCAGGGATTTACAGAGGATCAGGGTATTCCTGAGTTTGGGTTTTCTGTCCTCAATAGTGGGGCACACTTCCTCACAGAATGAGGCCTCTCTTTTAGCTGTACCCATTTCTGAGGAACATCCAATTTAACAATCCTGCTGGTGACCCAGTGAATTTGGATGATGCAAACAAATTGGATGCCAGTTATGACATTCTCAACTTCTGGAATTTTACAGAAGGTTTTGGACTTAATGTCAAAGTAGGGTAATTTGCCTCAGATGCTCCACATGATCAACAATTGTCTCTGTATGAATGATTGATAGCATGGGCCATAGGATTTTCTGAGGTGAGTGGGACCCAGGCCATGTTTTTTTATATCACACATAAATTATCAAAATCTTGTCTTTGTGGGTTTTCTGCATCCTTACTGTTCACTAAATGGGCAAATCTAGGCATTTAACAGCTCACCTTTCAAGTGGAAGATTTTTCTTTTACCCACTTTCCAATGTATGGAAAAGAGTACGTTTATTAAAATACATATTTCTAAATTTTTATATATTTCACACCACACAATATAGATGACACCCATAAATTAACTTGATTTATTTAAAATTTAAATGTGTTAATGGTCCAATATCCCAAATAGCCTAATTAATTGATGGTTAAAGTCACAGATATTAACAACACATGTCTGATTTTCTTCAGGCTCCCCTGTCTGTATGCAGTGACATGTGTATTCCTGGATTCCGGAAAACTGCTCAGAAAAGAAAGCCTGCCTGTTGTTTTCTTTGCACCCCCTGCCCAGAGAATGAGATTTACAATGATACAGGTAATTGTGTTTCCACAGTGAAAGTCCCCACCTCTCATTTATGTCTCCAAACTATACAAGGAATTGGAAAGAATATGGAGAACAAATGCAGAGTCAAAATTCTTCCTTCCTTCATTTAGTAATTTAATTTTTATAATCAATAATATTTTCCATTGAAATGACACTCTCTGCCCTGAATTAGCTTGAGTCACTACAGGCAAAATCTTTTCTAGGAAACACTATTTTTATCACACCACAGTAACCTGTTTCGTCCATATCTTGGAATTTAACACACGGAATTATAATTACCTGCTTCTGCTCTTGTTTGAATGTCTATTTAGATTACGTTGAAGGCATGGATTTAAACCACCCTCAGTTTTCCTGTGCCTGACACTGTGGACACAGAACAGATGTTCAGAAAAGTTGTGATTGATTTAAGAAAAAGGTATTTCTATGTTGCTCAACATGATGATGATAAAGCAGATGCTCAGTGAGTATGTTGCAGTTTCTGCTCTGCTCTAGTTTAGAGCCGAGTAGGGGAGAGAAAACACAGTTTGCATTCATTCTTAAAGGCTGCAATAAAGGTGCATACAGGGAACATGAAGCAGTATCTATGTTAGGATGAGGGGATCATGGAGTTCTCTGTAGAGGCAGTAGAATTAGTATTAGAATTAGTATTAGGTAAGATGATTGAAGGGTGGAATAAATTCTTGGCAGAATTATTAGGCTCAGGGAATTGAAGAACAAAGCTTCACATGAAAAGATCACAGAGAAGATTGGGGATAGAGATTATGACATGATGTAGAAAAGAGAGAGAAAACCAATATTTGTGATTTTTCCATACTATAGTTAACATCTTGAAATTACTTATATTCATGATATTAAATGCTCAATTCACCTCTATAGTGGTGATTTTCTAATTTTCTTTCTGTGGTTTATATGTAGTTTAATTCATAAAATACTTACTAGTATTTCTGTTCTTTGAAACAAGTTGTGAATGATAATATAATCTGGTGTTTAGTCAATTTGGGAAATGATTTATGGACACAGTGGGTATAATGCAAGTTCGAGTATATGTTTCATGTACTCATATAAAGAACACTGTCCCCAATGTGTTCAGAAATTAAGAAATAATTTAACGTTTAAACAATATATATTTAAAAGTATAGAATGCAATAGGAGTTATAAAATATTTTGAAATTGAAAATATTACATATCAAGTTTTATGGGATGGAATAATAGCTTCCTTAGAGAAAAATGTATAATTTTACAAAATACATTTATTTATTATTTAGTATGTACATTAATATGTATGTTCCAAATATCATCACAAAATTAAAAAGAACACAAACTGAACATAAAGAAATTAGAAGACAGAAAGTTATAAATAAAGAATAAAACTTAATAAAAGCCAAATAAGGAGAGGATAATACAGTCAAAGCCAATTCCCCATGGGAGACAAAATGAGAAAGCCCTAGAAAGATGTATTACAAAAAATTACATTGTAAATTACAGCAGGAGTTAAAAGTGGGTCGTCTGTATAGACATTTTTCAGCATCATAAAAAGATAGTAAAAATAACTTCATGCTAATACACTTGAAAATCTGAATGAAATTCACAAATTCCCAGAAAAGCAAAAGTTACTAAACTGTCCAAGAATAAATTTTAAAAATCTGAAAAGTTTAATATCTACCAAGGATACTGAATCCCTAGTTTAAAATATTCTCATAAAGTTATATTGCAACCAATGGCTTCATTGGGGAATTTTACCAAATTTTCAAGGAAAACATAATACTCATTTACTCTTCCAGGTAATAGGAAAACTTCACAATTCATTTTATGAGAAGAGCATAACATTGGTACCGAAATCTGGCAAGATCATTACAAGAAAGGGAATTTACAGGACACTTTCTTTTTTGAACATAAACTCACATATCTTTAAAAATCTACATTCCCAATCCATCTTTACTTTATAAAGAGAGTATATCATGCCACAGTTTGGCTGTGCAAAGTAATTCAGTACATGAGCCGACTGAAAAGGGGAAATAATCATCTCAATAAAGGCAGGAAAACATTTAATACAATTCAATACCCATTCGTGATCTCAAAACAAATAACAAAAAAAACAACTCTTATCAAATAAAATCAAGAATAGAAGGAAACCATCTTAATCCCATAAGGAATACTTCCTGAAAACTAGAGCAAGCATTCCAGTTTAGGGTGCAATACTGAAAGCATTTCAAGACAGAGAGATCAAGAATAAGACTAAAGTGCTGAATCATACCACTTCTACTAGACATTACCCTGGGGGTCCTGCCCAGCGGATTAAGAAAAGAAGTGAAAGGAATCATCACTAGAAATGATAAAACTGATTTTGTTTGCTGGTGATATTACTGTGTAAGGATAAAATATGAAGATTTTTATAAACTGATTTCAGTGGTCTGAGTACAAGGAAATTAGATGGACATAAATTTATATAGGTCAGTCACAAGGCATTCTAAAAAGAAATTTTAAAAGATGACATTTACAATATCTTGAAAACATAAAAATGCACATAAATAAAGTTAAAGAAACTTTGGAAAGACTGTGCTCAAAAAGTTATAGAAGCATATTAATAAAATCTTTAAGAAGACTGAAAGTAATGGAAAGATAATCCATGCCCAGTGATGAAAAGATGCAACATTTCAGGATGCCAGTGCTCTCTAAATTGATCTACTGATTCAGTGCAATTGCTATCACAGTCACAACTGTTTTTGGAATTGGAACTTGTCATAAAATCCTTAAGAATATGAAGAAAACAAAAGCATAGCTAAAACAAACTTGAAGATAAAGAATGAAATAGGAACACTTCTCCTGTTTCAAGATTTTTAAAATTACAGTAATGTGGTTCAGCATAAGGATACAAAATAAGTGAAAGGAGCAAAGCAGCAAATCTGGAAGCACATTGGTCATATATGGACTAAACAATGGGAGAGTTATTATAGATGTAAATGTAAAAAGTTAAAAATGTAAATGACGACAA
The DNA here is from genome assembly GCA_004026745.1 of Myrmecophaga tridactyla. Taxonomy (NCBI): domain Eukaryota; kingdom Metazoa; phylum Chordata; class Mammalia; order Pilosa; family Myrmecophagidae; genus Myrmecophaga; species Myrmecophaga tridactyla. The sequence continues at coordinate 40,884 of PVIY010000899.1, forward strand.
AGGGGAAAAATTCATTCAACTTAAGAAAGCAAAAATTTCTTAAACAAGACAGTTAAAGCATCACCCTTAAAGCCAAATTTAAATAAATGCAAGTATAAGAAACTACACTGTTCATCAGTGAAATGACAAGCAGCTGGTGCAATAACATATTAAAAATAGATAGGGGATGGGCCACAGTGGTTCAGCAGGCAGAGTTCTCACCTGTCATGTCGGAGACCTGGTTCAATTCCCAGTGCCTGCCCAAGCCAAAAAAAAATAGACAGGGCCAGACACAACAAGCAAACTCACTGCTTTCCCCCTCTGTATGTGGGACATGACTCCCAGGGGTGTGGACCTTCCTGGCAACATGGGACAGAAATCCTAGAATGAGCTGGGACTCAGCCTTAAAGGATTGAGAAAATCTTCTCAACCAAATGGGGGAAGAATGAAATGAGACAAAATAAATTGTCAATGGCTGAGAGATTCCAAACAGAGTTGAGAGGTTATCCTCAAGGTTATTCTTATGCATTGAATAGATATCACCTCTTTAGTTAGGGTGTAATGGAGAGGCTGGAGGGAACTGCCTGAAAATGCAGAGCTGTACTGCAGTGGCCATGTTTCTTGAAGATAATTGTATGATGATATGGCTGTCGCAGTATGACTGTGTGGTTGTGAGAGCCTTGTGTCTGATGCTCCTTTTGTCTACCTTATTGATGGACAAGTAAAACATATGGATTAAAAATAAATAAATAATAGGGGGAACAAATGTTAAAATAAATTTCATAGATTGAAATGCTGGTGATCGGTGAAGGGGAGGGGAAAGGGGTATGATATGGATGAATTTTTTTCTGTTTTCTTTCTATTGCTTTTTCTGAATCGATGCAGATGTTCTAAGAAATGACCATATGATGACTATACAAGTGTTTGATGATAGAGTGAGTTATTTATTATATAACAAGAGTGGAATGATTATATGATAAGAATGTTTGTGTTTGTATGTGGTTATGAATCATAAATAAAAAATAAATAAATTTAAAAGAAATAGATAAGGCTAAACAAAAAATAAAAGAAAAAGTAGATTGGGCCAATAAGAAACCACATCTGGAATATGTAAACAAGTCATGAAGAAAATCCTTTAGTAAAGAGGGCATGCCTTGTGAACAGGCTCTTCATACAAAAGTATTTCTAAATATGCAATGTACATTTGAGATAGTGCTCAAATTAATTAGTCTCAAAGAAATTGCAAATAAAAATCTTAGTGAAATACCTCAAAATATCCCCCATAATAGCTAAAACTAAACAGTTATTGTATCAAGTGTCAAGAGAGAATTTGGAACAACTGGAAATCCAATACGTTTTGTTGGAGTAAAAACTGGTGTGACCATTTGGAAAATGTATGGTATTGCATGCAGAGGTGGGTACTTGTATATTATATGACAGAGAAATACAGCAACATGTTCGTATCAGACATATAAAGATGTACATAGCAGCATTATTAGTAATAACCAAACCCCATAAACAATCCAAACATCCATCAGTAGCAAAATGGGTTAATAAAACATGATGTGTTAATATAAATGAATTCTATCCAGGAGTATAAGTGTATGGATTATATCATTTCACAAGCACAAAGATCACCACATTCTCAAAATGTAAAATAACTAGTGTTGGAAAGGACACAGAGAAATGGGAACTCTAATGCACCATTGGTAGGAACGTAAAATTGTGTAACCACTGTCGAAACCAGTATGGCAGTTGCTTAAAAAATTAAATGCAGAATTACCATATGACCTGGCAATGCCACTTCTAGGCATATACCCAAACACAGTGAAGACAGATTCTCAAATAAGTAATTGTGCACGATGATTATAGCAGTATTAATCCCAGTGGCCAACAGGTGGAAAATACCCATGTCCATCAACAATGAAGGGATAAACAAAATATGGTGCATATGCACAATGAAATATTATTTGGCCACAAATAAAAATGAATTTCTGAGATATGCTGCTACATGAAAGAACTTTGTAAACATTATACTCATTAAAATAACTAAGTTGCAAAAGAACAGATACTGTAGAGAGCCAATTATAAAAGATGTCTAGAAACAACAAACCCAAGAGACAGAAAATTAGATATTACTAAGGGGTTGGGCGCAGAGGAAATGGGAAATGTATGTTTGCTGGATATGATATGTTTGCAAAAGGAAAATAGCAAAAACATATATTTAAAAAGTGATTGAACTGTACGGGTGGATGAGTGGTTAGAATGCCTTTCGTCCATACAGAATACTCAAGCTCAATTCCCGGATCATGTACCCAAAAGGAAAAGTGATTGAACTTTAGTTCTATCCAGTGGTATTAATGATTCTCAGAAACATATTATTTGGTAAAAGTACATAAGCAGAATTAATTTATAGGGTCAGAAATAAAGGAGGTACTTTCTTTGGAGATGTGCCAGGGATAATGGTTTCAAAGGTAAGGAAAGGGTCTTCTGAGGGGCTGAATATGTTTTATTCCTTGGCTTGGTGTGGTGTTACAGGTAATCACATCCTCAAAATTCATTAATCAATACACTTATGATTTATGCCCTTTTATGAGATATAGTATATACCAATACATATTTAAAAGGAAAAGAAATAAAGCCCAACAGTGAAAGATAAACGGAACTGTTATGAAATTGAAAGTCAAAGGAAGACCAGAGGTTTAAGAGAACATTTGGGTGATGAAACCCAAACATGGTGAAACACGGAAATCCATACGAGCTGGACAGAATTTGGCAAAAATTGTCCACTGTGATTCGTTTGGGGTCCTGTGAATAAGAGAAAATTATTGGGCTGATGACACTTTGCATTTCTCACCAGATACAGACCAGCGTGTGAAGTGTCCAGATCATCAGTGTGCAAACAGGGAGAGAACTCGCTGCCTCCAAAAAGCTGTGACCTCCCTGGCTTATGAAGACCCTCTAGGAATGACTCTGGTCTGGACAGCCCTTTGCTTTTCTTTTGCTCACGGCTGTTGTTCATGGGGTCTTTGTGAAGCACTGAGACACTCCCATAGTCAAGGCCAACAACAGGGCTCTCAGCTACGTCCTGCTCACCTCCCTGCTCCTGTGCTTCCTCTGCTCCATCCTCTTCATCGGTCATCCTAACACAGCCACCTGCATCCTCTGACAAATCACATTTGGAATGGCGTTCTCCATGGCCGTGTCCACTGTCTTGGCCAAAACCATCACCGTGGTTCACTACTAGGTTTGAACTTTTGTAAATGGGAATATGTAGTGATCTGGAAAGTCTGGACGACGACATCAAAATGGGATTTTACCAACAGTGAGAGAGGATTACTTGATTCATTCCATGGCACTCTCATTTTTTCACACCACCATGATGAAATACCTGGCTTCAAAACTTTTATCATGACTGCTAACACTTCCAAATACCCTGAAGACTTTTACCTCGGTAATTTGTGGCTCATCTGTTTTGGTTGTGTGATTTCAAAATCTGACTGTAAAACACTGGAGAACTGTCCCCCAATGCCTCCTTGGAGGGGTTGCCTTGGTGGGAGTTTGACAAAGACATGATGGAAGGAAGTTACAATGCGTATGATGCAGAGTATGCTGTAGCTCAGACCTTTCATGAAATGCTTCTTCAACAAACAGAAATGCAGTCAGAGGGAAATGGACATAGGCTGGTTGTTAAACCCTGGCAGGTAATGTCTCTTCCATTTGAAAGTATGTTTCAGAACATGTAATAAAACTGTGTTCTTGAAGTTCCACATATGCACAAAGCCAAGCAGTTAAGAGGCCTTTCTCCAAAACCACAGGAGCTTATGCACTTCTTTCAATGCCTAAGAGGTAAATCTAGTCCTAGGTAGGGAAGGCATCAAGCAGAAGGTGTCAATGGCAGGGGCAAAATGAGTTATGAACCAAGGTCAATGCTTTGTGTTGGTAAGGATCTAAACATCCTGCACAGTTAATATTTTCAAGAAGAAATACCTAGACTTCTTCCATGAAAGTCTTAAATGACAACCGGGAGGGAGTTAGTTCTTAAAGTGATCATGTAATCCAGGCACCATAGTGGATACTCTACATAAATGATCCCATTTAATTTAGCAACCACTTCAGGTATTGATAATCTTGATTTGCAAGATGATGCTCTGGGAGAATTCAGAATGTAAAGAAGGGTGTTTAGATTTGATCCTTCCATTAAGATTCTTATGCATCCATATCCACAGATTTTTGGATTTCCCCTTGTCTTTGGATGGAATTCTGAAACTGACTGATACTTTATAAGCATTAGAAAATTTGGGTCTCATATGTTTTCATTTGTTTTCCTTCATTGGATGCTAATAATAAAGTTGCATTATGAAGCAGGGGGATCAGGGATGTTCAACAATTTGGGTTTTCTGTCTTTAATGCTGGGGTGCACTTCCTCACAGAATGATGCATCTTTTAGCTGCACCCATTTCTGAGAAATATCCAGTTATACAATCCTGTTGGAGACCTAGTGAGTTTGGACGAGGAAAGGAAATTGGATGCCAGTAATGACATTCTCAACTTTTGGAATTTTCCAGAAGGTTTAGCACTTAAAGTGAAAGTAGAATAATTTGTCTCAGATGTGCCACATGATCAACAATTGTCTCTATCTGAGGAGTTGATCGAGGGGGCCATAGGATTTTCAGAGGTGAGTAAGATCCAAGCACCATGCTTTTATTATATATGAATGACCAAAATGTTTTTATTGGGTTTTTCTGTCCCTTTACTGTTCAGAAAATGATCTACCCAATAAATCTGGGTATTTAACAATCCGCTTTTAGAGTTGAATATTTTTCTTAACCCCTGTCCAATGGATGGCAAAAGAACACATTATTCAAATATATTTCTAATTACTATATATTTTATATCATACAAAAACATGACAGCTTATGATTAATGTGAGTTAGGCATTTAAAATTTAAATTTGTTGATGGTCCAATGTCACCAAAATAGTCTAATAATTAGAGGGTTAGTTAAAGTCAGTGTTAACAAATCTATGATTTTCTTCAGACTCCCCACTCTGTGTGCAGTGAGAGGTGTATTCCTGGATTCACGAAAACCTCCCAGGAGAGTAAACCTGCCTGTTGCTTTCTTTGCACTCCCTGCCCAGAGAATGAGATTTCCAATGAGACAGGTAAGTGTGTGCCCTCAGAGATAGCCCCCACTGGTACACTATATCTCCCAAACATACAGCAAATTGGAAAGGATATGGAGGAGAAATGCAGAGTCAAAATTCTTCCTTCTTTCATTTAGGAGTTGAATTTTTGTAATCAATAATATTTCCCATTGAAATGACATATTTCTCTGCCCTCAACTGGCTTATTTGAGTTATTGCTTTTGACCATGCAGGCAAAATTGTCTCTAGGAAACCAATTATTGACTCTAGCACAGTAACGTAAGTTTTTGTCTAACTTAAAATTTAACACACGGTAAGAAGTACCCACTTTCCATCTTTTTTGAAAGGATATTTAGTTTATGTGGAAAGTGTGGATCTAAACTGTCCTCAGTCTCAGCAGGATGATGATATAGCATGCCCCTAATGAGTAGGTTTTAATTTCTGCTCTCTTTTCGTTCAGAGCTGAGTAGATGAGACAAAACATAGAGTCATTTCATGTTCTTCCAATAAAAGTACATACAGAGACCTATGGGATAGTTTCTGCATGAGGGGGCTCATAGAATTCTTCCTAGAAGCAGTGTTAGTATCATGTAAAATGAATGAAAGGTGGAACAAATTCTTGGCAGAATTATTAGAAATGGCATAAAAGACAATTATTGCATCACTGCATGCAATCATCAGAGATGCTGGGAACTGTAAAACAAACTTCTCTGTGACAAAATCACAAAGTATATTGAGGATGGTGAGTGGAATATGATGCATATCCTTGACAGAAAATCAGTGTTTAATATTTTTTCATAATTAATTTCATATTAATATCTTGAAATTGCTTACATTTGTGACTTTAAATGCTGGAATCACCTTTAGAATGGGGATTTTCTAATTTTTTTCTGTGATAAATGTGCGGTTTGATATCACAAAATAATGACTTATTTCAGTTCTTTGAAATGTATTGAGTGATGATGTAACCTTGCATTTAGTCAAATTGAGAAAAATGATTCATGTTCACATTGGGTATAAGGTATGTTTGAGTATATGTTTCACGTGCATATATAAATCCCGCTGTACCCATCCATTTCAATTTCCACACGCTTGGAGATTTTGAAATACACTTTTAAACAACCAAAAGTTAAAAATATAGAATACAATAATGTTGCCCACGCTTGGCCAACACCAGAGCTCTGGGTTTCATTGCAGTAAAGAATTCACAAAAGAGAAAGCAGATAGCAGCAAACAGTAAAATTTGAGAGAAGTGTACACAGTGCACATGCTCACAGGAGAGATGCCTAAGCTTGGGCTTCCCTGTCCTGGCTCGTTGCCCTGGTTTCAGGGCAAACCTGGGTATGGAAAATTCCAAATGCCCCTTTGTGCCCTTTGTGGGTGCTTTTCATTCTTTTGGTTTGTTTCAACCTTTTCTGAGAAGTTGGTCAAAGGTCCTTAACACTTGATGTTTGATGCCTTGCAGTTAAGCCATTTCCTATCTTGACTTAATTTATCGTGCAATCCCCAAACTGAATTAATCCTTCAACTCTGTGCCTAGACTGAGTGATGACCCTGGCCCCTGGCATATTTACCTGACTTTCCTTGTTAGAAATTATGAAGCGTTTTAAATTGGAAATACTACACATCAAGTCTTCTTTGACGGAGCTAAAGCTGTCTGTAGAGAAAAAGCCTATAATCCTAAAATTATATATAATTGAGTACCATTTGTATTTTTCAAGCAAGCTAAATAAGAACAGCAAGCTAAACATAAAGATAATTGAAGATAGAAAATGGTACATATATGAAGAAACTCAATAAAAGACAAATTTAGGTAGGATAAGCAAAGTCAAAGCTAATTCTAGTAGAAAATAAAATTGGTAACTCCCTACAATGATGTATTAATTAAAAAAGAAAAATTGCAAAATAAGGAACACCAGGACTTAAAAATGGGTCCTCTGTACAGAAATTTTTAGCACCATAAAAATATAGTATTCATAATTTAATGAAATACATTTGAAAACTTAAGTGAAAGACACAAATTCCCAGAAAAATAAAAGTTATCAAACTGTCCCAAGAAAAAAATAAAAAATTGAAAAATTTCATATCTACTATGGATATAGACTACCTAGTTTAAACCATTCTTATAAATTTTTTACTGTGGCCAATGGCTTCACTGGGAACTCTACCAAAATTCAAGGAAAAAATTAGTATCAGTTTGCTCAAACTCTTCCAGAGAATAGGAAAAAATGTGAAAACTTCTCAATCTATTTTATGAGAAGAACATAACATTGGTGCCAAACTCTGGCAGGTTCATTACAGGAAAGATAATTTACAGACCACTTTCTTTTTTTGAAAATAAAATCACATAAATTAAAAACATCTGCATTCCAAACCCAGCTATATTTTATAAGAGGTTATATTATGACAACATTTGATTCATTCAATTCAATTTAGTATGTAAGCCCCCGAAAAGAGAGATAGTAACCTCAATAAATGCAGGAAAAATCTAATAAAATTCAACATTCATTCATGATTTTTAAAGAAACAACAGAAACAACCTTTAAAAAATTCGTAATGAAAAGAAATATTTTAATCCCATACAGGGTAGTTTTCGTAAACTAGAGCAAACATCAAACCTTATGGTGCAATATTGAAAGCATTTCAAGGCAGAGAGATCAAGAATTAGACAACAATGCTCAACATTACCATGAATTTATTAGGAGGTGAAACTATGTAAGTAGAAAATCCAGAAGATTTTCCTAATATAGTTTACGGTCTGTGTATAAGGTTAATATACAGCCTTCTTAATTTATATATGCCAGTCATAGGCATTCTAAAGTGAAATTTTAAAAAATGACATTGAAAACATCTTGAAATTATTAAATACTTATAAATAAAAGTAAGAAAATTTTGAAAAAACTTATGCTCATAAACATAGAAGGACATTGAGAAATACTTTAAGAAGCTTGAAGTAAACTGAGGGGTATACCATGTCCAAGGAAGAAAAGATGCGGTAGTGTAAAGATTTCAGTACACTCCAAATGAACCTATTGAATCAATGCAACTGCTATCACAGTCTCTTTTGTGGCATTACAACTTATTATAAAATGAACAAAAGAAAAGCATAGCTAAGACAAATTTCAAGCTAATGAGTGAAGTCTTGTCTATTCTACTTGTTTCAAGTTTTTTAGAGTCACAATAATGTGGTTTCAACATAATGATAAAAAATAAAAAGATAGAAATGGGAAATCCAGAAACAAAATTGTCCCATTTGGGCTTAGTGAAATCAGGCATATTGTAATTATAAATGTAAAAAACAAAAGAGTTTAAAGGAACCCCACAGAGAAGAATATTTCCAACTTGGGAAGTAGACATTTCTGAAACAAGACAGATATAATATCAACATTAAAAGACAAATTTAACAAATGTAACCATATTAAAATTTCCAGTTTCAATTCATCAGTAAAAGGTCAAGCCAGCAAGTGGGATAAAATATTTAAAATAGATCTACACAATAAGAAATAAAATCTATGATATATAGGGATCTCCTACAAAACAACAATAAAGGCAGAAAAAACGTTAGAAAAAAGGCATAACTGGGAACAAGGTCTTCATATAAAAAGTGTCTAAATTTGCAATGTGAGTCAGCACCCAGATTACTTACTTACAAGGGAACTCCAAATAAAAATCTTAGTAAAATACTGAAAATATCCTGAATAACAGCTAAAATTAACTGGAGTTACTGTGGCAAGTCTTGGAGAGAATGTGGAACAATTGTAACTCTTCTTGTTTTTTTTCTTTGGCATGGCAGGCACTGGGAATTGAAACCAGTCTCCAGCCTGGCAGGCGAGCCAACATGATCTGCCCCAACTGTAACTCTTATACTGTTTCATGGAGTGTAAATAGATGTATTCATTTGGAAAATTGTATGGTATTACTTGCAAGGGCGAATATTTGCCTATTATGTGACCCAGAAATATAACATCATATTTCTGCCATATGTACAAGCATGCTCATAGCAGCATTATATGTAACGACCCAAACTCAAAAACAATTCAAACATCCATCACCATTAAAATGGATAAATAAAAGATGAAGATGATGTGTTAATGTAATTGAAGTCTGTCCAGCAATATAAGTGAATGGATTGTTCTATCTCACACCCACAAAGATCACTATATTTTAAAAATATAAAATACCAAGTGAGAAGATGTAGAAGAATGGGAACTCTAGTGCATTGTTGGTGAGAATTTAAAATAGCACAACCACGGTGGAAAGTAGCATGGCAGTTCCTTAAAACATCAAATATAGAATTACCATATGACCTGGCTGTTCCACTTCTAGGCATATGCACAAACAGAGTGAAAAGAGGTTCTCAGACAGATAATTATGCACAATGTTTATAGCAGCATTATTCCCAACAGCCAACAGGTGGAAGGAACCCAAGTATGCATGGACAAATGAATGGGTAAACAAAATATGGTACAGACAAAAGGGGAAATGTATGCTTGCTGGACATGGTGTGTTTGTAAAAAGAAAATATAAAAAAATATATATTAAAAAGTGAATAAAATATGAATGAACCATAGCTATATCCTGTGACTGAAAAACAGAGTTAATGCAAGCTGGAAAGATTTGGTTAAAATTGCCCACTGCTATTTACTTGGGTCCTGTGAGTAAGGGAAAATTAGTGAAATTGGGCTGATGACCCTTTGCATTTCTCCCCAGATACAGACCAGTGTGTGAAGCGTCCAGATCGTCAGTATAAAAATAGGGAGAGAACTCGCTGCCTCCAAAAAGCTGTGACCTTTCTGGTTTATGAAGACCCTCTTGGGATGACTCTGGTCTGCACAGCTCTTTGCTTCTCTTTGTTCACGGTTGTTGTTCTTGTGGTCTTTGTGAAACACCGAGACACTCCCATAGTCAAGGCCAAGAACAGGGCTCTCAGTTACATCCTGCTCATCTCCCTGCTCCTGTGCTTCCTCTGCTCCATTCTCTTCATCTATCGTCCTAACACAGCCACCTGCATCCACTGACAAATCTCATTTGGAATGGCATTCACCGTGGCCGTGTCCACTGTCTTGGCCAAAACCATCACCGTGGTTCTGGCATTCAAGGTCACCATACCAAGGAGAAGGATGAGGCAGTGGTTGGTGTCAGGGGCACCTAACTCGGTTATTCCCATCTGCCCCCTGATCCAGATGACTCTCTGCAGAATCTGGCTAGGAACTTCTCCCCCATTCGTTGACATAGACACACACTCTGAGCCTGGCTATATCATCATCGAGTGCAACAAGAGCTCCATCACTGCCTTCTACTGTGTCCTGGGGTAACTGGGATCCCTAGCCCTGGCGAGCTTCACCGTAGCTTTCATGACCAGGAACCTGCCTGACACCTTCAGTGAAGCCAAGGTCTTGGCCTTCAGCATGCTGGTGTTCTACAGTGTTTGGGTCACTTTCCTCCCCGTCTACCACAGCACCAAGGGGAAGGTCATGGCGGCCGTGGAGATCTTCTCCATCTTGGAGATGGAGTGCTGGATTGCTGGGTTGCATCTTTGCCCCAAAATGCTATATTATTTTGTTAAGGCCAGAGAGGAACACTCAGCATGCACTACAATGTAAAACATACTCTGGGGGCACTAAGCCTCCTTAAGTTTTAACTCATATGATTCCTACGATAAATAGAAGGCCTGAGTGATATCTACTTGCAGTCAGATATCAGATAACAATATAATGTAATTTACCTTCTTAAATGAACAAGATACTCTCATTTGTCTCAATTAGTGCTGGGAGCATTATAGCCCTTAACCATTCCATATTTCAAATTTAAATTATATTTTGATCCTTTTTTAATCCATTACATTAAATTCACTGATGAATACTGATATTCTATCTTAATTGTGTGTGTCATAAACACCTCAAAATAGTCTTCCAATTTGCCTTTTCACTTCTTTTTTCCTAATTTTCTGATAAACACAATAAAGACCCCTCTCTTTTCATCTGGACGTGGTTATCCTAATGATCCAAGAGCATTTATGGAATATTACTTTTTTTCCCACAGATTTCCATTGTCATCTTTTAAATATAATAAATTCCTACCTATAAATGACTCTTTTTCTAAACGCCTTATTATATTTCATTGATTTTTTTCCTTTTTGAACAAGTACAACATTGTTTCAATATGCCGAACATGATGGTGTGTTTTGTTTTATGGCTGGTAGCATATTTACCTTCTTTTTTCATCATTTCAGGCCTTGAAAGAGAGAAGAAACTCATGATGTCTGTTCCAATTAAGTCTGCCTGACAGCAAAGCTTTTTAGGGAAGATCATCTAAATAGGAATTTTTCTTCTCTGTAGGTTCTTCAGAGTCCACATTAGCATAAGAAAACACCAGGAAGCTTTTTCTTGTGGGCCATTAGTTTATCTTCTCCCAGAGTCACCTGCTAGGTGAATAAGTGATTAAGTTGAAATGCAACTTATTGGACATTATGCCTTGAATTCAAGAAAAAATTATGGAAAATATTCTTTTAATAGTTATAAAACTGTTATGAAGAGCACTTTTCAAATTTGCCACTCTTGTCTTACATAAAAGGAAGGTTCCTTCATCAGAAATCTATTTTAGAGTTGATATCTAAGAATGCCCGCAATATTTTCCTGAGAAAATAATGTTATTCTTTTCCGAAAAGGAGAATTATGTAACTTGCTAATTACAAGAAACTCAGCCTCAAGTTTGATGGTTAGCCACAGCAGATTTTATGATCAACATGTTTGAATTATGCTCCATTCTTCATACTGATTTTCTCTCTTTTACTAACCATGCATTTATCTTATGTTGTAAATAAATTAATAAACATATACTTTATTGTCAGTAAAATCAAATCCTTTTTTGGAGATGCAACTTTCTGCCCAGTGGAAATACCTGAATGATGAAGATGTTTAAGATCCATTCATTTACTCAAAAGATTCATCTTCAAATAACCTCTTCAACATCTGTATCTCTGGAATTTCTTATAAGTTTCAGAGATCTGGGTTGTAGGCCTGTACCCTCTATTGTCTTTGAAAAGTCACTTAATCTATTAAACCTCAATATAATACCAGCTACTATCCTTAGCTAGTAAAATGCTATATAAAATGATGACTGCAGTTTGAAGTGAGGTTCTTTGAAAAAGTCTAAGAGTAACTAAAATTTTTCCAATTTACACATCAGCAGTGCTCCATGACTATAAGGCAACCAAGAGGGATGAGGAAGTAGACGAAAATGCAGTAAGCAACGTGCTGGATATTTTCAGTTTGCCCCTCCAGATCTATTCTTCACTCAGCAACATGCAAGGGGATAAACAAAAAGTCAGGCCTGAAACAAGATTAGTCCATGAAAAGATGAGGAAAGACCTCACCTGTGAGAGCTAGGAACAGGGCATGAGGCTCACATGACCTGCCGATTGAGCAGATGGAAGACCATGAAGATGTAGGCTCCCTACAGGACACTGGTGATGGTGAAACCGAGGCATAACCAATATGGATGGTACCTTTAGTGGCTCAATAAGAAATGCAGTCACCAGGGGTAGCACAAGAAGAGCTGAGCAAGGGCTTTAAATGTCAATGTCCTGATAAAACCAAGAGGAAGGGTCACCAATCTCACCGTCCTCTATTCTGAATATTGTTTTGTCCTTCCTGCAGGGCTTCACTCACTATCTTTTGTAAATATTCACAAACTCTTCTTAGACCATGATGGACTTGGGCAAACTATGTGTATGAATTAAAAAATGTGGTCAAGAAACATTAATGAATAAGTACTTGATTTAAGAAAGCAATGGCTACATTTAATTGTAAATGCCAGGAATAGAGGAATACTTATTTATTCCCTAGATGTGTTCTTCTAATATGCATTGTTCCAAGTGGGTGGACATTTTTTAGTACATCATGGTTTCGAATACACACGTTTTTAATTGAAGGCAGGTCCTCATTTGATGATCACTGTAACATATTAATTAACTCTGAAAACTGCTGTTTATGTGGTTGCAAGTAAATTTCATGTAAATAGGCTCCAAAACCTGTCCTTTGGTATTTAAGGCAGTGTTGGTAAATTTTTCCTGGAAATGCCCAGATGGTAAATATTTTCAGCTTTGTAAGCCACATGGTCTCTGTCACCAGAATCTACTCTGCCATTGTAGTGAAAACTCAGCCACACATGTTATGTAAATGAATGGAAATGACTGTGGCTTAATAAATCTTTATTTATGAAAGCTGAAATTGAGTTTCACATAATTCTTGCATGTTGTTAAATATATTTCTTTTGGTTTTCCCCAACCATTTAAAAGTATTGAAACTATTTATAGTTCATTGGCTGGATAAAAATAGAAGTCAAGGTTTGGTGCATGGGCTGTAATTTGTTCACAGTTGGAGTAAATGAATCCAGGAGGGAAAGGAAGAACACTTATGTAAAGCAGAAATCATCCTCTACTATATAGCATCACCCTGAACTGTCTGTTACCCATATTCATAAAATGGGATAAATAAATCCACTTCATAATTTTATAATAAAGGGTCTGGTGCTCAATGAGTAATACACCCCTCCATCTACCTATCCCTTCCCATCCCCACTTCCTTCCCCATAAACAAACTCTGGTTCTTAGATATGTGGAAAATTCCGATTGCATCACCTGTGCAGTAAAATGGCCTATAAAAATACAACTTATGCTAAAGGCTTCTATTTACCTGATCAACTTCTTAGCTTGTGGTTCTCATCTTGGAAATTTATTTATTTATTTATTGAGGGACAACATAGGTTGTCAAATAGAACATAAAGTTTATCTGAGGGAAGAGATAGATAAAATACGTAGGTCATTACACACAAAGTAGAGAGTGCAGAAAACCATGGGAAAACATATGGCTCCATTTTGAAAAGATGTTTAGACTATTGGAGTAGACTACAGATACTTTTAAAATAGCACTAGATGTTCCTTCAGGACTACAGAAGGTCCATAGGATTAGGATCAAGTGAGACAAGCACAACACAATACAATCTCCCCAACATTTCTCCTTCCTGGGCACGTGGGCACATGGGAGGACATTTCCCAGTATTGCCTACAGATTGTCTAGGACACGTGGCTGAGTTCCATCCAAAGAGATGTTGGTTGTGTGTTCAGAACTATGCCTGAGCAGTGCAGCTTTCTCCCTTTCAGCAAAGGAGCCACATGGTGAACTACAGAGCCACAGAATTTGAGCTCCCCAAGTGTATGTCACTATGTGGAGTAGAGCCTGCTGACTCATGCTGGAAATTTGAAAAAATATCTCTCTGCTGCATAAAATCACTTAGATGTCAGGATGTATTTGTTTTAGCCACATAACTTAGCTTATACTACCTAATCATCAAACCATATCATAAGTTTGAAACAGAAATACAGCCTAAAGTAAATTTGAGTACACTCTAATTTCTTTCAAGTCACATAAGCTATAGCAGTCTAACATTTCTATTTTAATTCTTTCATACATTCAACAAATATTTATGAAACTCATATATTAGATTCTAGGCATACATGGATATCTTCTTTTTCCACCAACAATTAAACATCCTCAAGAATTTGTCATCTTAAAGGGAACAAAAGCTTGTTAGAATAGTACCTATTTTGATCCTCAACTTAAAATAGAAAACACACATAACAAACCTACCAAGATGACTATATTAATGTGTTCTATGAAACTCCAGAAAATCCCTTTTGTAGATTGATCCACCAACTGACAAAGAAAATGATAGTACAAGCACTTATAAAAATACTATTACATAATGATATATATAATATTTATATAGTATTTGTTTTTGGCCAGGCCCTATTGTAAGTGCTATGAAGCAGATACGGTTATCTGCTTTATAAAGATGAGAAAAATCAGGAAAGTAGTTAGTAACTTACTTCTGCTAGTAAATGAGAGACGTTGGATCCAAACCCAGGAAACCCATTCCCAGAGTACGTATTCTTTCAGACTTACTGTCTGTATCACCTTACATGTGCTGCTTGCACTTTCTCTAAGTTTGTACATGACTTTATGAATTTCCAGGCTCTATGTGCCTCCCTTTTTTAGGGTACAGCTCTCTTCCAGTATTTTGTGCTGTCAGACTCAACAAACCTCATTTTTTCCCCATAAGCCTTGCCCCCTCTCTGCCCGGGACAAAAACTCCTAGTATTTTAGCCCTTATTCCGGGTTTATCTGTGCTGGGACCAATTTTTAGTAGTCAGAATCTGGTAATTAATTCCACAATTGGAGTTCGGTTGAGTTAAGCCCTTGCTAGTAGTAAAGTTTGTTTTCTTTCCCCTCAGGGAAGCAGCCTGCCACACTCATGGAGGAGGGAAGCCAGGCTCTGTAGCTTGGGGGGACTTACAGTTCAATGTGGGGTCTTAGCCGTTCCGGCTTTTCCAGACTGGTGTACACTGTGTGTCCGATCACTGATGGAGCCCCAGCATTGTTCTGTACTATTCCTGGCTATTTACTAGCTGCTCTGGAACTAAATTCCACACTTCCCTAAGCCATATCTTGCCCCACCTCAAATCAATACTATTACTACCTGTAGGAAGCTTTTTGATGACTGAGTGAATCTCTTTACATGCAATTAGCTTGTTTGAGATCATCTATTTCTCCTTGAGTCAGTGTAGCTTGTTTTGCGTTTCTAGGAATTTATCCATTTCATCTAAGTTGTCTAGTTTTTTGGCATATAGTTGTTCATAGTATACTGTTATGATTTTTTTTATTTCTCCAAGGTCCATGGTAATAATCCCACTCTCCTTTCTGATTTTATTTATATCCTTTCTTTTTTCCTTGTCAGCCTAGTGAGGGATCCATCAGTATTATTGATTTTCACGAAGAAACAGTTTTTGGTTTTATCGATTCTTTCTATTGTTCTTTTATTCTCCAATTCATTTAATTCTGCTTTAATCTTTGTTATAATTCTTCTTCTATTTGCTTTAGGGTTAGTTTGCTGTTCTTTCTCTAGTTTCTCCAGATAAGCAGTTAAGACTCAATTTTTGCTGTTTCTTCTTTTATAATATAGGCATTTAGGGCAATAAACTTCCCTGTCAGCACTGCCTTTGTACATCCCATTAGTTCTGTGTTCTAGTTTGCTAGCTGCCAGAATGCAATATACCAGAAATGGACTGGCTTTTAAAAAAGGGAATTTAATAAGTTGCTAGTTTACAGTTCAAAGGCCGAGAACTGTCCCAATTACAGCAAGCCTATAGAAGTGTCCAATCAAAGGCATCTAGGGAAAGATACCTTGGTTCAAGAAGGCTGATGAAGTTCAGGGTTTCTCTCTCATTGGGAAAGGCACATGACAAACACAGTCAGGGCTCCTCTCTCAGCTGGAAGGGCACATGGTGAAAAGGGCATCATCTGCTAGCTTTCTCTCCTGGCTTACAGTTTCATGAAGCTCCTCAGAAGGAATTTTCCTTCTTCATCTCCAAAGGTTGCTTGCTCGTGGACTCTCTGCTTCTCGTGGCTGCATTGTTTTTTTCTGCTCTCTCCAAATCTCCTCATTTTCCAAAACGTTTCCTCTTTTATAGGACTCCAGAAACGTATCAAGACCCTCCCAAATGCGAGGAGACATATCTGCCCTAATCCGATTTAACAACCACTCTTGACTGGGATATTTCTCGAGGGAGATGATCTAATTACAGTTCCAAAAATACAGTATTGAACGGGGATTATTCTGCCTTTATGAAATGGGGTTTTGATTAAAACATGACTTTTCTAGGGTCCATACATCATTTCAAACCAGAACGTTCTGATAGTAACCAATTTCTCTAGTAAAATCTTCTTTGACCTAATGGTTATTTAAATATGAATTATTTAATCTCCATATATTTCTGAAAGTTCTGGTTCTTTGGTAGTTATTGATATCTAGCTTCATTCCATTGTAATATAATTTGAATAATTTCAATCTTTTTAAATTTATAAAGACCTGTTTTCTCCCCCAGCACATAATCTGTCCTGGAGAACATTGCATGAGCACTAGAGAAGATTATACATCCTGTTGTTTTGGGGTATAACAATCTATATAGGTCTGTTAGATCTAATTCACTTATCAAATTGTTTAAGATCTCAATTTCCTTGTTGATCTTCTGTCTGGTTGTTCTATATATAGAGGAGAGTGGTGTATTGAAGTCTCCCACTATTATTGTTGAAATCTCTATTTCTCCCTTCAGTTTTGCCAACGTTTGCCTCAAGTACTTTGGAACTCCTTGACTGGGAGCATAAACATTTATGATTGTATTTTCTTTTCAGTCAATTGTCCCTTTCATTAATATGTACTGTTCTTCTTTGTCCCTTATGACTTTTTATATTTAAAATCTTTTTTGTCTGATATTAGTATAGCTACTCCTGCTTTCTTCTGGTTACTGTTTGCACTGGAGCATCTTTTTCCATCTTTCACTTTCAATCTATTTGTATCCTTGGGTCTAAGATGAGTCTTTTGCAAACAGCATATAGATAAATCGTACTTCATAATCCATTCTACAAATCTGTATCTTTTAATTGGTGAATTTAGTCCACCAATAGTCAAAAGTATTACTGTAAGGCATTTCTTGAATCTACCATCTTATCCTTTAGATTTTATTTGTCAGATCTATATATTATTTCCCCTCTTTCTCTTTTTATTCTTTAAGTTAATCTTACTGGTACTCTTCAGTTATGTACTGTCCTCCAGACCTCACTCTTCTGTCCTTTTTCTTTCATCCACAAAACTCCCTTTATTATTTCTTATAGGGCTGGTTTCTTGTCAAATGTTCTCAGCCTTTTTCTGTCTGTGAAAATTTTCATCTCTCCCTCAGTTTTGAAGGGCAATTTGGCTGGGTACAGAATTCTTGGTGGAAGTCTTTCTCTTTCAGGCTCTTATATATGTCCTCCCACTGCCTTCTTGCCTCCATGGTGTCTCTTGAGTAGTCAAAACTCAGTTTTATGTGGTTTTCCTTGAATGTAGTACATAGCTTTTCTCTTGACACTTTCAGGATTACTGCTTCTCATCAACACTTGCCAGAGTGATTAGTATGTGTCATGGAGTAAGCTATTAGGATTTATTCTTTTGGGGGTTTGTTGGACTTCTTTGGTTTGTATATTTATGTCTTTTATATGGGTTGGGAAGCTTCTCCCCATTATCTCCCCAACTAATCTTTAGCCCTTTACTCTTCCATTCTCCTTTTGGGAAACCTATGATTCTTATGTTGTGTGCTTTGTGTTATCCATTATTTCCCTGAGATCCAATTGAAATTTTCCCATTTTTTTGCCATTTGTTCTTTTGTGGATTCAAAATCAATTTTCCTGTCCTTAAACTCACTTGCTATTTCTTTTTCCTTCTTCAAATCTGCTGTTGTGTGCCTTTAGTATATTTTTGACTTGGTCTACAGAATCTTTCATCTCTCTGATATCTGCCATTTTCTATTTATTCTTTCAAATTCTTCTTTATGCTCTTCTAGTGTTTTCTTGATCTCTTTTATGTCATTAGCTAACCCAGTGAATTTATCTAGTAGACTTGTATGAACATGTTTGATTAGTTGTTTCACAGTCTGTGTCTCCTCTGGTGTTTTAATTTGGTCATTAGGCTGGGCTATATCTGTTTGCATCTTCAAATGCTTTGCAACTTTGTTTGGAATTTGAGATTACTTTGAAAGGGTGAATTTGGAAGTTGATTTCCCTAGGTCTTCTAAGGTTTTATATTTGTGGATCAAGCATGTAGCAAGGCTTGGCGCATGGGGTGCACTGCACCTTTGTCAAGAACCCTCATTGTGATGCCTTGCACTCTCGTTTAGCACCAACATTTTAGAGGACTCAATGCATAGCCTCCCTGTCTTTAATCCATTTGTACACACTTGTCATTAGGTCATTAGTTCTCTAAAATGTTATCGTCTAACTTTGATCTGCACATTTGTAAATGGTATCATTTTTCCAATAACAAATTTATTTGTATATATACAATTAAGATTTCATTTAATCAGTAACTGACAAACCAATTTCAAAGTTAATCACTAAGGAGATCTACTAACAGCTAATAACATAACATCAGTCAAGACCATATTTTATAAAGACTTCAATATTTGTGAGCATGAAATTCTAAAGAAAACACATTCTGAACAAAGGTGAGCCTTTTTAGTGAAGCATAAAACAGAGACTCTGGGCATATTTGTTGAATTTGAGCATGGAATGACTGCAGCTTTGTCTGATATCGATCGAGTGACTTTGCTGATGCTAACCAGGATGGTTCTTCTGATCGCATGGAAAATGCATTCTGTTGCATCCAGTGGATCAAATACAGAGGAATTTCTGCAAGAACAAGTTCCTTCTCGTGGGTATTTTGCCCATGGCACTATGGAGATATGATTTGGGGATTATGTTGGAAATCAGAGGGACATCTACAGAGCCTTGTGTTTTAGAGCCAACTGTCCTCATAGCTGGTAAGGCTGAGTGCTCGCAGCATCTAAGATTCTCCCAATATCCCCTGCTACGTAATGGTCAGGTACTTTCTTAACTCCCTCATTTTGAGAGTGGATAGGACCTAATGACTCACCTGCAATGATTATCAAATGGTCAAAGACTTTGGATGTTAGTTCTGAGGTGAGGGTTCTAAAATACTAAAAACACCTGAATTTCACCTTCCTGGTTATTCAGTGCTTTTTTGCTTATTTGCTCTGATGGAAGCCAGCTGCTATATCATGAAATTCCTCACAGAGAGACCAATGTGGCTAAGAACCCAGGAAATCTCTGCTCAATAGCTTGTAATGAAGTGAATAATGATAACAGTCATATGGGTGAGATTGTAAGAATATCCTCCATTGTTCTGGCTTTCATGGAACTGTAACCCTGGCTTTCAGCTTGGGTCCAGCCTTGTGAAGCATTGCAATATTTAAGAAAAGTAAAGAGTTATAAAATAAATATGGAAAATTCAAATGTTTTCTAATATGTAAATATATGTCAATGAGAAAGAAAAATTAGAACAGAAATGTGATTGGAATTATTAAAATGATAAATCTGAACGAATAAAATCCCAAAACACAACAAGGTTTATAAGAAGTAAAATAAGTAGTTAGTTATTTAGAGGAAAAATGTTGATAAGGAAAATATAGTGTCAGGGTGTTGGTATGGCAGTCCTTATTCTTCCTAAATTACTTGAAATGTTCACTACATTTCCAGACATTGACTTATAGATTGATTTCTAAAATGAGTATTTGAATTTTACGTTATAGTCTGCTATTTGGAAGTAGTATCTGGAATAAATGCCAGCTTCCTTCTGGGAGAAGGGCAGAGCTGGTTTCATTAAGGACAATGAGATTTCTCCTACTTCCAGCCCATTCATGTTAGTAAGTCCTCAGAGATTTAGATAACATTTATTTAGCTAATGATCCATGCTGTGAATTGATCTCTTAGGCCATCCAACATTAAAGAATACATTTGAGATTGCTGGTCCTGGGGAAAGAGTCTCCATAGAAATTCTCACCTTGAAAATCCTCCTCAGCCTTAGGTGGCCCATGCCTGAGTTTGTCTTCCTGCCAGTCCCAATGTTACTGCCTCAGCATTTTCTCTTGTCCTGTAGAATAATGGCATTGCATACACATTCATCATTCATGCCCCATCCGGGACCAGAAGCAGCAAAGTGAATGTCATGGGAGATATTAGATTTAGGGAAGGCTGTTGAGAATCCTGTTTTCTCATCATTAGTACAAGTGTAACTATTGAGATAGCCAAATTAGAGGGCACTCGTGTGTAACATCATCAGAGCACTGAGACCAATGGAGTTTATGTTTTGGTGGGGATTTCAGAAGTCCCATCCCGAAATTTGCTTACCTCTATCTCTGAGCCCAGCTTCCATAAGCATTGTCACTACCAAAGGAGGAGATGAGTCTCTCTAAACTGGCACATGTGCACTCCAAATGACAGGATTAGCAAGTTTGGATCACTGGGTCCTGGTCTGATTGCAGCCTATTGTCTCAACCCAACAGGGGAACAGGTTGTGGTGTCAACCATTATTTCAATACTCCCTGTATAGAAGTAAAGATGTAGTACTTATTCAGAACTTCAGGGGAAAGTTAGCTGAAGAGCTGCATAGACCAAGAAAACCAGGAAAGCTCAGCATCTGGGAACCCTCGGAAAAGCTTTATCTCTCTTCCTGATTCCCTCTTCAGGGCACTTTAGAACCTGTCTGTGCCCCCTTTGTGGGTCCCTGCTTCTTTTCGGTTGAGAAGGACAGAATTAGGAAATTCTTCCTCAGGGTGGTCCTCCTCTCAGAATTTTACCTCCAGATAAAAGCAACATGAGAAAATGAAAAGAGTCTAAAACACTGCACAGGCTGTGACAAATGTCTGCCAGCTTCAATACCTGGGAGAGGGAGACTTCGTTCCTGTGAAGTAGAGTGATAGCCAAAATCCTGTAAATAAAGAAATTCCAATACAAGTAACAATTAGGAGCCCAGGATAGAACGAAGGCCCAGAAAGATAGAGAAGACACTTCAAACTGCATCCAACTTAGGGAGACCTTCCCGAAAGGAAGGCTGAAGTTAAAAAAAAGTGTCTTTTCACTGGCTAGTAATAAATCCAGGAGCTAGACTTCCCAGTTAGTAATCTCAGAGATAACATTTTAAAATACTAAAATATTCAGTATACAAGAAAAGATTGCAATACAATGAAACAGGAAATAATGGCCCATCCAAAGGAAGAAGAAAAACATAAAGAAAACACCAACAAAGAAGATGAGAATGTGGACAAACTGAACAAAGCCTTCTAGAAATTGATCTTAACAAATGCCCAAGGAGATTAAAGAAAGGACGGATAAAGAACTACAGGGTATCAGGAAAACAATGAATGGACACTGTGAAAGTCTAAATAAAGAGATAGACATTTTAAAAAGGAAACAATCTAAACGTCTGGAGTTGAGGGTCACAATAATTGAAGAAAAATACCCAGGAGGTATTCAAGAGTGGAATGCAGCTGGCAAAAGAAAGGCTCAGTGAGCTGTAACACAAGACACTTGAAAAGAGTCAGGATGAGGAGCAGAAAGAAAAAAGAAATATTAACAGTGAAAATAGCCTAAGACAGCTATAGGACATCATCAAGCACACAATTTCTGTATTTTTGAAATCCCAGAAGTAGAAAATAGGGAAAGATGGGTAGATAGAATAGTCATGGTGTACTAGTAAGGGCACTCTAGGGAAATACAATCAACAGGGAACACTTTCAAAGATAAAATTTATAAAAGTGTCTCACATGACCGCAGGAATGCAGAGTCCAAAATCTTCAGGGCAGGCTGTGAAGCTGACGACTCCGATAGAGGGTCTGGATGAACTCCACAGGACAGGCTCACCGTCTGAAGCAGGAATGGAACCTGTCTCTTCTGAATCTTCCTTAAAAGGCATCCTGTGATTAGATTAAGCATCACTCATTGTAGAAGAAACTCCCCTTTGGTTGATTGCAAAGGGAATCAGCTGTGGATGCAGCTGACGTGATCATGATCTAATTCTATGAAATGTCCTCATTGCAAGAGACAGGCCCGCACTTGCCCTACCAGATAAACAGGAACCACAACTTGGCCAAGTTGACACATGCTCCTGACCATGAAAGTCCACCCCTTGCTAGCTTAGCAGCTACATGTATATCACCTTAAACCATACTTAATTTCCAAATGAAAACAATAAAACACTCATTTTTTTCTTTTACCTGACAATACTCACTTGTCCTAGATATACTGGAAACACATTAAATCTCTCCAGAATAGGGTGCAAATCCTTGGACAACATTCATTCTTAAACTTGATTTCTTACAACTTAAATAGTATAACATGAACAAAACTGCATTACAGTCCTCGTTTCTGTAACTGATCACGTGGTCGAAGTTCATATTCATCACTACCTTCTTCCACTACCCATTCCATGTTCCCTTTACCCTCAGCAAGCATTTCAGCTGGCCGTGGTCCTTTGCCTGGTGGGGTAACATATACCTTCATTCCCGACATTTCAAAGCCATTAGTAGTCTTGCCTGGATTGCGTTGTTGCAGTTTTCCATTGATTTTAATCACAAGGCATGGTAGTACTATAAGACCCCCTCGGAGATCTCCTATTAACAAGATACCTCTTCTTTACCTCCATTATGTAGCTGCAGTCCTACTTCCTCCTGATAGTCAGGGTCAATTACCACAGACAATAATGTAATCCCCTTCTTGGCTTGTTGATCCAGTGGCATAAGTAGCCCAAAGGGACCAGGTAGCAGTCTTAACTTCCAGTTCAGTGGGATCATTTTTGTTTCTCCTGGAGGAAGCACACCCCGTTTTGGAACTAAACCCTCTAGACCAGCAGAGCTCAGGGTACCAGGGACAGGAAGCAAAAATTTCCCTAGTTGATCACTAGGGGTTATTGTGAGTGGTACCACACCTATTTCCACCCCTTGGTTCCTGGGCCCATGGATCCTGGCTATGGGAGAAACAGCACCATACAGCAGATGCTGATTCAGAGCATATACAGCTTCCTGGAGAATATTACCCCAGCCTTTCAAGGTATTGCCACCTAGTTGGCACTATAATTGAGTTTTCAAAAGGCCATTCCACCGTTCTATCAATCCAGCTGCTTCTGGATGATGCGGAACATGGTAAGACCAGAGAATTCCATGAGCATGTGCCCATTTCCACACATCATTTCCTATGAAGTGTGTTCTTTGATCCGAAGTAATGCTATGTGGACTACCATGATGATGGATAAGGCATTCTGTAAGCCCATGGATGGTAGTTTTGGCAGAAACATTGAATGTAGGGAAAGAAAACCCATATCCAGAGTATATGTCTATTCCAGTTAGAACAATTTGCTGCCCCTCCCATGAAGGGAGTGGTCCAATGTAATCAACTTGCCACCATGCAGGTGTCTGGTCACCTCGAGGAATGATGCCTTATCGGGGGCTGAGTGTGGGTCTCTGCTGCTGGCAGATGGGGCACTCAGCAGTGGATGTAGCCAGGTCATCCTTGGTGAGTGGAAGTCCATGTTGCTGAGCTCATGCATAACTTCCCTCCCTACCACCATGACCACTTTGTTCATGAGCCCATTGGGCAATGACAGGAGTTGCTGGGAAAAGAGGCAGACTGGTATCCACAGAACGGGTCACCTTATCCACTTGATTATTAAAATCTTCCTCTGCTGAAGTCACCCTCTGGTGTGCATTCACATGGGACACAAATATCTTCATGTTTTCAGCTCACTCAGAAAGGTTTATCCACATACATCTTCCCCAGACCTCGTTGTCACCAATTTTCCAATTATGGTCTTTCCAAGTCCCTGACAATCCAGCCAAAACATTAGCAACAGCCCATGAGTCTGAATACAAACGCAGCTCTGGCCAACTTTCCATCCAAGCAAAATGAACAGCCAGGTGCATTGCTCAAAGTTCTGTCCACTGGGAGGGTTTCCCCTCACCACTCTCCTTCAAGGACACCCCAGAAATGGGTTGTAATGCTGCAGCTGTCCACTTTCAGGTGGAACCTGCATATCGTGCTGAACCCTCTGTAAACTAGGCCCGAGCTTTCTCTTCCTCAGTCAATTTGCTGTAAGGAACTCCCCAAGAGGCCATTGCTCTTGTCTGGGAAAGAGAAGGTAATATGGCAGCAGGAGTGGAAACCATGGGCATTTGGGCCACTTCTTCATGTAATTACATGTGCCTTCAGGACCTGCTCTGGCTCTATCTTGTATATACCATTTCCATTTTACAATTGAGTGCTTCTGTGCACACCTAACTTTATGGCTTGGTGGGTCAGAAATCACCCAACTCATGATAGACAACTCAGGTCTCATGGTAACTTGGTGGCCCATGGCTAAGCATTCAGTCTCCACTAAGGCAGGGTACAGGCCAAAAGCTGTTTCTCAAAAGGAGAGTAGTTATCTGGAACAGATGGTAAGGCTTTGCTCAAAAATCCTAAGGGTCTGCGTTGTGATTCTCCTTTAGGGGCCTGCCAAAGGCACCAGACAGCATCTCTATTTGCCACTGACACTTTCAGCACCATTGGATCTGCTGGATCATATGGCCCAAGTGGCAGAGCAGCTTGTACAGCAGCCTGGACCTGTCACAGGGTCTCCTTGTTCAAGTCCCCACTCAAAATTAGCAGCTTTCCTTGTCACCCCATAAATGGGCTGGAGTAGCACACCCAAATGAGGAATATGTTGTCGCCAAAATCCTAAAAGACCAACTAGGCGTTGTGCCTCTTTTTTGTTCATAGGAGGGGCCAGAAGCAGCAACTTCTACTTCACCTTAGAAGGGATATCTTGACATGCCCCACACCACTGGACACCTAGAAATTTCACTGAGGTGGAGGGCCCTTGTATTTTTTTGGATTTATCACCCACCCTCTGACATGCAAATGCCTTACCAGTACATCTAGAGTAGTTGCTACTTCTTGCTTAATAGGTCCAATCAACATGATATCATCAATATAATGGACCAGTGTGATGTCTTGTGGGAGGCAGAAACGATCAAGTTCTCTGCACACAAGATTATGATATAGGGCTGGAGAGTTGATATACCCCTGAGGTAGGACAGTGAAAGTATATTGCTGGCCTTACCAGCTGAAAGCAAACTGTTTCTGGTGGTCCTTACTAATAGCTATTGAGAAAAAGCATTTGCCAGATGAATAGCTGCATACCAGCTACCAGGGGATGTATTGATTTGCTCAAGCAATGATACCACATCTGGAACAGTAGCTGCAATTGGAGTTACCACCTGGTTGAGCTTACAATAATCCACTGTCATCCTCCAAGACCCATCTGTTTTCTGCAGAGGCCAAATAAGAGAGTTGAATGGGGATGTGGTGGGAATCACAACTCCTACATCTTTCAAGTCCTTAAGAGTGACAGTAATCTCTGCAATCCCTCCAGGAATACGATATTGCTTCTGATTTACTAGTTCTAGTGACTTACACTTGGCCTTTCCCACCATAATAGCCCTCACTGCACGAGTGAGAGAGCCAATGTGGGGATTCTGCCAGTTGCTCAGTATGTCTATACCAACTACACATTCCAGAACTAGGGAAATAACTACAGGATGGGTCCGGTGGCCTACTGGACCCACTGTGAGACGGACCTGAGCTAAAACTTCATTGATCACCTGGCCTCCATAAGCCCCCACTCTGACTGGTGGTCCAAAGTGACGTGTTGGGTCCCCTGGAATTAATGTCACTTCTGAACCGGTGTCTAATAGTCCCCCAAATATCTGATCATTTCCTATTCCCCAATGCACAGTTACCCTGGTAAAAGTCCATTGTTGCCTTGGGGAAGGCTTGGAGGAAGATTAACAGTATACAACTGTGGCAGTGTAACAGATTTCTCCCCCAAAGGGACCTGGCCTCCCCTTCATTCAAGGGGCTCTGGGTCTGTAAACTGTTTCAAGTCTGGAAATTGATTAAGGGGCCGTCACTCTGTGTTTTTGTAGTTCAGGTTAGACTTCTGTCCACTTGACTTAGAACCCTTTTGTTTATACTGCTCAAACAAGAATTTAGTAGACTGCCTGTCAATTGTATTTCTAGGTACCCCATGATTTACTAGCCAATGCCACAAATCTCTGCATGTCATATAATCTTGACGCCTGCTTTGAGTTTGCTGTCTATTATAATAGCCACTTCTACCCTGTCTTTGGTGATTAAGTGCTGCCACCTGACTTCTGCCAACTCAGGATCCTGTCTTCCCCATTGTATTTAAGGATTCCAGCTCAGTGACAGCAGTTCCTACAGTAATATCTGACGTACAGAGAAGTGCAACCACAGAGCTCTTTAGCGATGATGGTATTAGTCTCACAAATTTATTTCTCACTGTTTTGGTAAAAGGTGCATCCTCCGGACATTCTTGTGGTGTAAGAGCAGACTCTGCATGATAAATCCACTGTAACATTCCAATCTCTCTAAGCCTCTCGATCCCCTCATCTGCATTATACCAGGGCAGTTCTGGCATTTGAACCTCAGGTAATGTTGGCCATCTTTTGACCCATGTTTCAACCAACCATCCAAACAAACTGCTAATACCTTTTCTAACCACTTGAGCTATAACACTGAATGCAGAATCTCTGCTTAGTGGGCCCATATCAATAAATTCAGCCTGATCCAGCCTTATATTTCTCCCACCACTATCCCACACCCTTAAAATCTATTGCCACACATATTCCCCTGATTTCTGTCTATATAAATTGGAAAATTCACACAGCTCTTTTGGAGTATAATGTACCTCCTCATGTGTGATACTTTGTACCTCACCTTTAGGGGCCTGTTGGGACTTTAGCCTAGTTATAGGTCTGAAGGAAATGAGGGGTGGTGGGGGTGGTTCATGAAAAGAATTAGAAATATCTTGCAAGCCATTTTCTTCAGGGCCTTCATTTGCAGTTTCATCTGGTGAAACAGGATTAATCACTCTAGGGCTAATCCCTTCAGGAGGAGGTTGGGTGGCCAACTCTTCAAGGCAGTCTTTATGTGGGTCGGTTATGTACTCAGGGGAAACTGTTACAAGGTTATCTAGAGAAGACTCAGCATGATCTAGGGTTTCAACCTCACCCCCAACATCATTATCAATCTATAAGTCACCCTCCCATTTTTCAGGGTCCCACTACTTTCCAATCAATGCCCCCACTTTAACAGCAGACACCATGCAAGATTGAGATTTCATCTTACATTGTAAAGTTGCTACTCTAACAATAAGATTCTGGATCTGATTTTCAGAGATCTCAAGTCTATGGCTACAGAAAATAAAATTTTCCTTCAGGATACTCAGAAATGTCTACATCTTTCAGACGACACTTAAGCTTCTTGTTTGAAGCCTTAAGGCCATCCCTTTCACCCCTTAATATAGCCAGTGTATCTAACAACAACCTACCAACATCTCTATATCTCTTATTTCTACAAAACTCTGTAAAGGTGTCAAAACATTATCCCCCAGAGTCTGGCTTCCTACAAGCGAAGCATTAGGAGAATTGAATGATGATATTTTGACTATCTCTTTGGCCAACTCACTCCATTGATTGGGAGTGTCATTCTGATTAGGGGAATCAGAGTCCTTAGTGTCTCCGAGTCTAGTCAGAGTAGAAAACCATTCGTAAAAACCTACTTTTAAGATTCTGTTTCTTAATACCCACTCCTGGTACCAAGATGTATTAGTTAGGGCTCTCTAGAGAAACAGAATCAACCGTGAACACTTGCAAAGATAAAATTTATAAAATGTCTCATATGACCACAGAAATGCAGAGTCGAAGAACTGCAGGGCAGGCTGTGAAGCCGATGACTCCGATGGAGGGTCTGGATGAACTCCACAGGAGAGACTAACCATCCGAAGCAGGAATGAAACTGGTCTCCTCTGAATCTTCCTTAAAAGGCTTCCCGTGATTAGATTAAGCATCACTCATTATGAAAGCCACTCCCCTTTGGCTGATTGCAAACTGAATCAGCTGTGGATGCAGCTGACGTGATCATGATCTAATTCTATGAAATGTCCTCATTGCAACAGACAGACCAGCACTTGCCCAACCAGATGAACAGGTACCACAACTTGGCCAAGTGACACATGCCTCTGACCATGACACATGTATAGAAGGACAGAGAGCTTCCTAAACTTAGCAAAAACTTGAATATGGACATCCAAGAAATTCAGAGAAAAGCAAACAGGATAAACATGAAGAAAAAGTAACTCATCAAATATTGATTACACTATCAAATGCAAAGGACAGGAGGGAATTATAAGCTGTAAGAGAAAATGTGTTACTTAGTGTTATGTAAAAGGGAGTCCCAACTGATTCCAGATTTCTCATCAGAAACCATGGATGCCAGAAAGCAGTGGGTTGATGAATATAAATTGCTAAAGTAAAACAACTCTCAACCAAAAATGTTATATCCGGTGAGACTCTTTCAAAAACGAAGGTGAGATTAAGATATTCTTAGACAAACAAAAACTGAAGGATTCCATCACTGCTAGACTTGACCTACAGGCCATGCTAAAGGGAATGCTTCAGAATGAAAGTAAAAGACACTAGCGGTGGTTCAAAACAACATAGATATTAAAATATTATCAACAAAATTTGTGCTCTCTTGCTATCACTGAATGGTTCCTTTCCTCCACTGTTCTGTCTCTCTAAAACAACCAGTGTCATAAAAGTGGGTGGATATGTACCTGACAGTGTTTCCATAATTTTCTATATTGATTCATTAACTCATAAAGAGTTCTTTAGAAAACTCATGTAAACAGTATCTTGTTATTGATACAACCTCAAAACATAATAATATTGTGATTTTTGACTCTCCCTCTATCACACATCTGATTAAATTCTAGTTAAACTGATGTGTAATATTGGTTTGGGGATGAACTCCATTTTCATTGTTATTACAATAATCTTAGAAAAATTCCCAAACCTTTCTCTATTCATCCAACTCATAAATTCTTAAATTTATACTCATGACATGACTGGTAAATGTATGCATTTCAACATTTGGTGCATATTAAATCTTACTATTAATTTCCTGCATGCTTCCTCAACAGAAAAATCATACACAACCAAATAAGTGCTCCTATAGTTAAACTATCATGTTAGAAATATTCCCAAAGAAGTATAAAATTAGCCTATGATTTTTCCACAACAAAACCCATCTTTTCTATACAACATTATTTCAGAATATTGGATTTCCATACTGGGGTAAAATTTAATAACCATTCATATAAGCCCTATAATCTAAACTGTTCAAGAATTCTGCAAACCACTGGCTTATTCAGCAAATTCAAAGATGAAATAGCCTATTTCCAAAGGAGAAAATCCAACGAGTTTTCTTCCATTTGCTCATCTGGAATTAGCGCAGATGTAAAAAGGAAAAGCTCTTCAGTTCCCGTGGAGGGAAACCAGAATCAATATCTGACACTTATTTATGACTCCCTGGTGGTTTGGCACTTAAAAAATTCATCACTTGGAATTAAGATATAAATCAATATTGGAATAACAGGATTATTGATTAATGAATTCTCTGAAAGATTTAGCCACATTTATTTTCTATTATATGACAGAGGTTGAAGCCTACCTTATCTCAAGAAATTTGGGCACAGATGATTTTTTTTATCATAAACTGTGTCTCAGTCCACAAGACAAGATTGATTTTTTTTCTGTTCCTCTATTTTCTTTTTCTTTTCTTTCTTTCTTTTTTTTTTGCATGGGAAGGCACTGGGAATTGAACCTGGGTCTCTAGCAATGCAGGCGGGAACTCTGCCTGATGAGCCACCATGGTCAACCACATTTTCTTTTAAATTTTTATTTAGCTGAGCTGATGTTTGATAATATAAAGTCATAGGTTATATTGAAGAGAAAATAAGAGTCCCCTAAGAAAATTAATGTCACATTAATAAAGGAAAGCAATGTGTTACTCAGTGTTACATAAAAGGGAGTCCCAATTGATTCCAGATTTCTCACCAGAAACCATGGATGCAAGAAGGCAGTGTGTTGATGAATTTAAATTGTTAAAGCTCCAGCTTTTAATCTTGTCTTTACTCCTATGGTTAGTCCTTGGAAGGGCTGTCAATGTAGTCTGTCTAATTCGTATCGCTCCTTCTTTGTTCCTATGAAGGAAGGAAGGGTAATCAGTATTCAACAGATTTGTTGATTCATTGCCTATATGGGTCAAGCACTGAATATGCTCTGGGAACAAGAAATAAATTAGTTTCAGTCATTTCCCTACTAGTAACACGCCTGTGGTGACCAGGAAAATGAAACAGCAGATTGGGTTGGCCTGGTGCCTTGTATCTAGAGGCTCACTCTCCAAAGTCATATCTGGCTTTACCCATGTCTACTCTAGGACCTGATAAAAGTTAGATTGAGAGGCTGTTTTTCCTCATCTGTAAAAAAGGATAAAATATGTTCTTCTTTATTGGGGGTGTTTATTCAGAAAAAAAATAAAACAAGTTACCTCTAGTTCAGAAGCTGGCATTAGAAAACTCTCGATATGGGACTTAATATCATGGTTAGTTTCACCTCCTCCTAATCAGCACTGTCTTTGTGATCATTTGGAGTGCACATCAAAAAATTTTGAGGGATGCATTGCCTGCCATGGTGGTGACAGTACTATGGCAGCTAGGACCAGTGCTGGAGAAAAGCAAAATTCTGAATGAGACTTCTGAAATCCCCCTAGAAACAAGAACATAAACTCCTCAGCCCTCAGTGTTGAGACATTGCATTTGAGGCACCCCAACCCATAAGGCTATATGAATGGCTACATTTGTACTAATGATGAGGAGGCAATATTCCAAACAGTCACATCTAAATACATCAACTTCTACAACATTCACTTAGCTGTATCTCATGCCTGCTGGGACATGACTGAGGAATGTGTGGTCAATGTCATCACTATGCTTAAAAGGCTGAGGCTCTGACCTCAGGATTGACAGAAAGACCGACTCAGGCATGGACAGACTCTCTCCCAAGGCAGATGATGAGTCTGGGTGGAGAGAACACTCGTGGAGACCACCTACCTAGGATCAGCAATCTCAAGTGGTATAGAACAAAGGTTGATTGTTTATTTGCTGGATGGCCTAAGAGCTCAATGGACAGACCATAAAATTAGCCAAATTGGTAGATGTTATCTATGTCTCTAAGAATTAAGATTAATGGAATAGGAGGAAGAGAAATGTCAATGCCCTCAATAGATCTTGGCTTGTCTTAGGAGGAAGCTGATATTCACTCCAAATCTGATTTTAAGTAGTGGGGAATCTCAATATAAAATTCAGACTCTAATGTAATAAATCATTATAGGTCTCATACATGATAATGCATTGCATTTTTCAAGTAATTGAGGAAGAATTAAGACTTCCATACCACCTATATGATGCTATTAAATTTTCTTATCAAAATTTTTGTCTCTTAGGATAATTACTTATTTTCCTTTCTATGTTTCATTGATGTCATTTGGGGTTTTATGCATTGAGATATACAATTTTACTAATTTGAATAACCATCCAGTGTTAATTCCTTCCTAATATTATTTGTTGACATTATTAGAAAACAATTGCATTTTGCATACTTGTTTGATAACTTGGCATTTTACTTTAATATTACAGGACATTCTAAGGCTGCAAACAAGCTGTCAGCAAGAGTTACAGTCATATCAAGACCAGAGCAGTGGAGGATACTTTTCCAATATCACATGTCTATTATCATGATTCAGTTTCTCATGGGATATTGGGCAAAGGATTTCCAGAATCTCACCAGGGGTAGGAATTAAAACATAGCAGCTGGCTTCTATCTGAGCATACAAGCATGAAAGCAACAGAATGTCACCAAGAGGAAATTCAGATTCTTTTAGTTTTTGAAACCAGTAGCCTCAAAAGTAACATCCAATGTCTTTGGCCATGTAGTAATCTTTTGGGGGTGAGTCACTAGTTCCTGAAGATGTTCTAGTGAGGGATTTAGGAAAGGGCATGGAAACCAGGAGGCAGGAGATAGCGAAAGAATCTTATATTATGCCCACAATATAAGCCTCAAAATGTATCAGAACATTAGTTTCTAAAACAAAACAGGGACTCTGGATATCTCCTTTTGCTTTACAACACATTCGCCAACCCATATCACCAATATGAACAGAGCAAGAAATCCCTGGAAGAAACTGGCACATGCAGAATTGCCTCTGGTTTTTCCTACGGTAGATTGCAACACGGTGCTATCTCAATTCAGTCAAAAGAATCATCCTGCTGACTCCTAAACCAGCAGAATCATTCCATTGACATCAGGTAACAGTGTAGGCATTCCATACCCAAAGTCAACAAATATCTTCAGAGGTTTTCATTTCTGCTTAACTAAAAAGATATTACTTTATTCAGAATGTATTTTCTTTAGAATTTCATGTTCACAAACCCCAAAGACTTTAATATGTGTTTTGACCAATGTGGTTTTAGTGGTTGTTAGGAGATCTCTGTAATGTGGAACTCTGAGACTGACTTGTCAATTACCAATTAGAATAAACCTTAAATACGTATAATAAATTAGAACGGATATAGGAAAAAGGATGCAATTTATAAGTCTGTAGCTAATAGTTGGAGAGTAACATTCTACAGAACAAAAGACCAAATAGGAGGTGCGAACACATGAATTAAAGGCAGAGAGATTATGCGTTGAGAAATTCTAGAATGCTGGTGCTATAGTGAGTACAAGATATCACATTTGACATTTTGAGTTCCTGCCAAAGCCTAGTATAGAGAATTGCATATGGAAACTATAGATAGTTGGGTACATACAGCATTGTATTTTTTAAGCTGCTAAAGTAAATACCACACAATGGGCTGGCTTGATAATAGGAATAGGAATTTATTGGCTCAGAAAACAAGAAGGCTTGCTTTCTTTTGGGTCAGTTTTCTTGCTGATTGGGAAATTTTGTCTTTCTTGGCTTTTCCATCAGAAGCCAAAGCACAAGGAAATGCATTTTCCTTCTTCCTCTTTCTTACATTGATTTTTGGCTTCTGGATGCTCCCCAGACTTTTATCTCCATATATGACTTTCACTCTGCTTAGGAAAGAATCTAACAACCTGGATTGAAGCCCAGGCTTGCTCTGGGTAGGAGCATATCTTAATTGAAGTTACATGCTGAAGGGATATTATTTATAATAGGTCCACCAGTAGGTGGGCCAAGACCAAAAAATTTCCAAACTGTGGTGCACAATTCAACCACGCATATATTTAAAAGAATGATGTTTTTGGTTTTCACAATTACCACTCACGTGATTGAATATCCTTGAAGAAATAGCAAGACTACTCCAGTATTTTTTCCTTAACTATTCAGATAAACAATTGGAGATTTTTGATCCTGAATTTTTTATCCCTGTATTTTTCACAAAATTGTCAAAACACATTTATTCTACTATATGAATTATTCTTGCACATTTTATTAGATGATGTCTAATAGACCACTCTGAATGACCATATTTGTAAAAGCAAACAAACCATATATTTCTACTCACAGTAATTCTTAGTTTTTTTTTGCATAGAAGATCTAGTAGAAAAGGAAGGAAAATGCTGGATGTAAGCATGGAAAAAGTTTTTCATACTTTCTAGTGTGATAACGGATTATTTATTCATCATTTTGAAAATAAATATGGGAAAAAAACTCTACCCTCACTGTACTAGATAAGAGTAGGTGATCACCATGAAGGTATCTATATTTGAAGGGAATTTACCATACTCATACATTATTTGTAAATCCCAAAGTGATGTAGTCAGATTAAATATGACTACAAATGAAGCAATAAAGGTCTTGAGAGTTAAATAATGTGTCAAAGCCAGAGGAATATTACAGCAACCTCAAAAATACATGTCAAAGGAACCAGGACCAGATATGAGACAAGAAGTTTTTTATGAAGATAAAACCATGGGAGCTATGAAAATGTCTGTGCCCAAAGAGAATACTTTAATTTCAGATATCTGGTTTTCTGTGGCTTCTTACCCACACATCTGGAAGGAAAGCACAGGATTGAGATGAGTGTGTTCCCTTGAGGACCCTCCTCAGGGCTCTCTTGATGTCCCTGTTCCTTAGGCAGTAGATGAAGGGATTCAGCATGGGA
This sequence comes from Myrmecophaga tridactyla, assembly GCA_004026745.1. NCBI lineage: Eukaryota > Metazoa > Chordata > Mammalia > Pilosa > Myrmecophagidae > Myrmecophaga > Myrmecophaga tridactyla. Next base: position 75,547 of record PVIY010000899.1, read on the forward strand.
GTGACCAGCGTATACATCACCGAGTCCACTGCACTCTTCCTGGGTGAATGTGAGTAAGCTGAGCTCAGGTACACACCCACGGCTGGTTCCATAAAATAAGCAAACTTCTGACAGGTGAGAGGCACAGGTGCTAAAGGCTTTATATTTCCTGCTTGAGACTGGGATTCTCAGAATAGAGGGAAGAATTTGAGTATAAGAGAGAATGATCAGTGAGACTGGTAGTCCACCAAAGATGGCACCAAAAAATACATTAATATGTTATTGGTGGAGGTGTCAGAACATGTCAGTTTGAGGAGTTGAGGAGGGTCACAGAAGAAATGTGGATCTCCACGTCTGAACAGAACAGTAGTTGTGACACCATTGAGTGTTGCATCTGGGAGTCCAAAATGCTAAAGGGCAAAGACAGCAGAACCAGCTGGCCACACAGCCGGGGATTCATGATAAGTGTGTAGTGGAGAGGATGACAGATTGCCACAAACCTGTCATAGGCCATTACAGTCAGAATTAGACTGTCCAAACATCCAAGAAGATAGACAAAGGACAACTGAACCAGGCAGCCTGTATAGGAGATGACTCCTCTCTGAGCATGGATATCCATAAGCATCTTTGGGATAGTGGTGGATGTGAAACCAATGTCAGCCAAGGACAGGATGAAGAGGAAGAAGTACATGGGGGTGTGGAGGTGGGGGTCAGAGCTGATGGTCAGCATGATGAGTAGACTTCCCAGCACAGTGACCAGGTACATGGACAAAAACAGCCCAAATAGGAGGGACTGTAGTTCTGGGTCCTCCGAGAGTCCTAAGAGGAAAAATTCTTAGACACTAGTTAGATTCTGTGAATCCAAGAGGCAGAGACATTTGCAAAAGAATAGAGGATTGATATAAGGAAATTATATACATACACTGACCAGTGTATGTTTATTTCAGATTCAAGTACTTTCCTATATTAAATAGTTACCTATTCACCCTCGAGTAGCATATACCCTGGTACATTACTAATACTTCTCAACTATTACAAAACCATACTTCATAGAATGTATGCATAGACAGTATGCCTTTCCATTTGTTTGTTTGCTTTTCGCCTGTTATTCTAGACACTTGGTAATAGACATACTGGTAGCAAAATACTGAGTTGAAAAAAATGCAGTTAAATATTTGTCTTCACCATTAAAAAACATAAGACATAAGAAATCTATATTGTTTTAAAAAATTAGTCCTATTAAAGGACAGAAGAACACAGTAAAATGTACTTTATTGAAATGCATTGAAATAAATCCAGATTTTGGACAACTTATGAAAATTTATAAAAGCTATGAAATAAATAGTCTGATTCCACTTTTTATAATTTTTTACTCCTGACAACAATTAGGTGTCACTCTTTATGTCATTTTCTGTCCCACGTATGGGTAAGCTGATAAGACACCCCAGTTCTTTCTCCTTTGGCATTGGCCAGAGATTTAAATGAGGCAAGAAATAGTCATAGCCTGAGGACTCTGAACTCTGTCTTGCCCACATAACCACAATAGATATACCAAACCTGCCACTTATCTTTCTTCCTCAAGCCATTTTCAGTCCAGTTTTGGAAACCTAGACTGCTTTACTCAAAAGTCATCTTATGTAGGTAATAACTTTTCCATACACTCTTGGTGTGTGTGTGTGTGTAAACTTCATAATTCTTGACATCTGAACCAAATGTTTTGTTGCAGACCATGCTGATGCTTCAGAGTCATCAGAAAAAACAGAAAACTTGAATCTATTCAAAAATTAAGTTTATTTAATCGGTTGACATATATATATAATAATTGAAATTATATTAGAGGATTTCTGAAAGAAATTAAGTAAAATAATATAGAGAGAATGCTCAACGCAGTGTTTCTCTAGCTTCATTGATTATTAAAAATACACACGGTTCTGTTAAAATATGAACAAGTCCAGGCTACTGTCCAGGAACAATTAAATTAGAAGCTCTACAAAGGAGGCCATTGATGATTCTTAGCACCTCTAGAGTTAAGAACCATTTCCTTAGAAAAATGTCAAGAACACAGAAAATGCTCCATTAATTTAACTTATCATTTAGAGAAAAATACCATGTTGAAAATTCAAATGTTTAAAATATTTGCTTCATATGGTATAGAGATTTAAACTGTTGTCAGTCCTACTTCATCTCTCTGGATGGGCAGAAAGCACAAGTAGGCAGTCACCCATTGTTTGTCAGTCATAACAAATGCACTTTGTCCCTATGAACTAAAGAAGTGTAACCAATTTTAACAGAATTTTTTTCTTTTTATTTGGTTTCCCACATTCACAATACAGGCTCTGAGGAATCAGGTAACTAGAATTTAGTAATCTCCCTCTAATCACACTTCCTTGAGAGACAACAAACATGAAATTGCAGGTTGAAAGAGAACACTGACCAGGTGTTATGTGTTTGGGGTCTCACTACTCAAGTTCAACTTGTCTTGACCCCTTTCTATAGTAGAACTTGTTAAATATTAAATAAGAATGACACCCTAATTTCTTCAACTGAAAAATAGCAATGATATTTGCACATTTAATTGATGGATGGTTATACAGATGAAAAGAGAGAAGGGATATAGAAAAATGTCCTCAGAGCCTTGCACAAGGGGACACTTAAAAATGCTTCGTGATATTTTGCTGTCATTTTCCTTGTCATCATTATCATCCTCCTCACCTTCATGATAATTTTGGAGTGCTTTGGGGACCATTTAGTGTGACCCATTTGTACTCTGGTGGAGGATAATTCAATGGATACTGGAAACCAATGATAGATAATGAACAGACAAGGAATGACAGCACTGAAATCCCTATCAGAATCAAGAATTAACCCCCCTTAACTTCTGAGTGTAACTTTGCATTTCAGTTTTCATACCCACCCACTTGGCTATCTCTTCTGCTTTGTACTAATGATATGAAACAGTGTTCTTACATATCCTTCTATATCCAATATATATGGAACTCACTGGGCTGAGAGTTCTTTTGACTAGGGCATAACCAAGAGCTGTGGATCCACTGGTGTTTCTTTTCCAGGGGAGCAATGAAGGTTGAAAGTCTGTGCTATGGCCTGGAAAGAAGACATGATCAGGTATGGGCTTCTTTATGCACAATGACTCAGATGAGAGCTCGATTGACTGGTACACCCTATTTGAAGAACTCGAGGTTACAGTGGGATATTTAATGTTGTGTGAATTTGAGAGTTCAATTCTCTCATGTCATAATTAGACAAATTGGTTCGTGTCATCCATATCTGATAATTTGTTACTAGGACTGTAACAGTAGGTGGAGAAAGTGAATTTCCTTCTTAAGAAAAATAGATGGATTTCCTTCATCTATTATATGGAATCAATGTTGTCCCCTTCATTCTAGCTTCCAACTTACAGGTCATTTAACATAAAATCTAGACTCATGTTTCCAATATAAAGAATCAATGTATCAATTTTTAAATTATTTTTGTTATAAAACTAACTAATTCATAAACAGTCTATACCCACGAAACAACCTTTCCACTTCTACACTCTTTTCAAATTCAGGTACCATCTAGTTTACTTTCTGTCTAAATGAATCTGCATTTTAGAGATATTTGATAAAGTGAAACCACATAATATTTGTCCTCAAGTGCCTTGCTTATTTCACAGAGCATATGGTTTTGTAAATGCAATTTTATTAAAATATATTCACATAACATATAATCATCTAAAATGTACAATAAGTGGTTCCTAGCATCATCATATAGTTGTACATTCATAGCCAAAGTCAATTTTTGAACATTTTCATGCATAATGTGTTTTTTTCTATTAGAGCAGTTATAGTTTCATTGAACAGTCTTGTAAAAAGAACAGACATGCCTTATAACTCAACACACACAGATTTTCTTTTAAATAATATTTTGTAGTATTTTTGTACCTTTGTCAAATGCCTGAAACAGTTTTATAATTGTTACACTTTTAACTATAGTCTATATCTTAGGGTTCACTGTTTAGGTTGAACATTCTATATTTTTAAAAACATTTTTATTATGGTAAAATTTATACAACATAAAATGTCCCCTTTCAACCACTTTCAAGCATGAAACAGAAACTGTAAAAAATAAATTTTAACTCACCTTTCCTCACTCCCATCCTTGGCTCTGGTAAACTGTATACTGTTTCCTAAATATGAATTTGCACATTTTAATTATTTCATACAAGTGAGCGCATACAATATTTCTCCTTTTGTGTATGGCTTACTTTACATTGCTAGATATCTTTGAGGTTCATCCATATTAAAGCGCTTCTAAGAACTACATTACTTTTTCAGCTGAATGATATTCCATTTTAGGGACACTTAACATTTGCTTATCCATTCATCACTTGATAGACATGTGGGTTGCTGTCACCATTTTGCCATTGGGAATAACGCCACTATAAACAGCAGTGTGCACACACACCTTAAAATTTTTGCTCTCAACAGTTTGGGGTATATATCTGGGAGTGGTATTAGAGCATCATATGACAACTATATATTTAACTGTTTGAAAAATGACTGCAGTGGTTGCATCATTTTACATTCCAAACAAAAATATATGAGGGCTCCTATATCTTTACATCATCTCCAATACTTGTTATGTTTCTCCTTTTTAAAGAAATTGTATGCATTTTAGTGGATGTGAATCACATGCAACCAACTGACTGAAGATTTAATACACCAGCCTTTCAGTTTATCAACCAGCCATTCAATGTCCTTGCAGCAATGGTCAGGCCAGTGCTTGCCCGAACAAACAGCTGGACATCATCACTTGACCAAGTTGACACCAGAACCTAGCCATAACAGTCCACACTTTGTCAAATTGGCAGCTACACACAACACTTTGAAATGTGCTTAATTTCCAAATAGAACACAATAACAGACATACCTTTCATCCTACATACTCAGTTGTCCTGTGTACAACTAGAAATGCACTACATCTCTCTAGAATAGGGTGCAAGATTTTAGGTAACATTCACTCGTAAACTTCATATCCTATGACTTAAACACTATAACATGAGCAATGCAACTTATATCATATGATAAGATGAAAACAAGATGTTTGCTCACGCACAAATGTGCATATACTCATAACAAAATAGTCCTCATTTCTCTAACTACTATGTGGTCATAGTTCATATTTATCACTACCTTCTTCTACAACACATTTCAGGTTCCATTTACCCTCAGCAAGCACTTCAACTGGCTGTACTTCTTCTCAGGTGGGGTGACCCAAACCTTCATTCCTGAAATTTCTGGGTCATTGATAATCCTGTCTGGATTGGGTTGTTGCAGTTTTCCATGGACTTTAATCATGGGGCATGGTAGTACTAAGAGATGCCCTAGGGGATCTCCTGTATTCTAGGAAAACACTTCTTTACCTCCAATGTGTAATTGCAGTCCTATTTCCCATTGGTAGTCAGGATCAATCAATCCAGACAGAACAGTAATCCCTTTTTTGTGCCTATTTATTCAGTGGCATGAGAAGGCCAAAGTGGCCAGGAGGCAGTTTTAACTTCCAGTTCAATGGAATCATTGTTGCATCTCCTGGTAAGAGCACTCCTTTGGAACCAAGTGTAGAACAGCAGAGTTTATGATTTCAGGGACAGGAAGCACAAATTTTCCTAGTGGATCACTGGAGGTGATAGTGAATGGTGCCACTGCCATCTCCACCCCTTGATTCCTGGTTCCATGAATCCTGACCATGAGAGAAACAGCACCATACAGTGGGCACTGACTTAAAGCAGACCCAGCCTCCTAGAGAACATGACCCCAGCCCTGCAAGGTATTGTCACCTAGTTGGCAATGTAATTTGGTCTTCAAAAGGCCATTCCACCATTCTATCAACCCAGCTGCCTCTGGATGTTGGGGAACATGGTAAGATGAGAGAATTCCATGAGCATGTGTCCATTGCTGCACTTCGTTTGCTGTGAAGTGGGTCCCTTGATCAGAAGCAATGTTGGGTGGAATACCATCATGGTGGATAAGACATTCTGCAGAAACACTGTGTGCAGGGAAGGTAAACCTATATCCAGAGTATGTGTCTTTTCCAGTTAGAGCAAATCGATGCTCCTTCCATGATGAAAGTGGTTCAATGAAATCAACCTGTCATCAGGTAGTGGGCTGCACCTTGGGGAATGGTGCTGTATCAGGACTGAGTGTGCATTTCTGCTACTGGCATATTGGGCACTCAGCAGTGGCCATAGCCAGGTCAGCATTGGTGAGTGAGTCTATGTTACTCCACCCATGTGTAACCTCCATCCCTACTTCCCTGTAAACTTTGTTTCTGAGCCCATTGTACAATGGCAGGAGTGGCTGAGGAAAGAGGATGACTTGTATCCACAGGGCGGGTCACCTTATCCACTTGATTATTAAAACCTTCCTCTGTTGAAGTCACCCTGGTGAGCATTCACATGAGACACGAATATCTTTATCTTTATTGCTCACTCAGAAAATTCTCTCCACATATCTCTTCTACAGGCTTCTTTGGGGACCAATTTTCCAGTTTTGCTCCTTACAACTCCATGACCATCCAGTCAAACCATTAATAACAGCCTGTGAGTCACTATATTAATACACCTCTGGCCCATTCTCTTTTGAAGCAAAATGAACAACCAAGTACACTGCTCAAAGTTCTACCCACTGAGAGGATTTCCCTTCATCTCTTTCCTTTCAGGACATCCCAGAAAGGGTTTGTAGTGAGGTAGCTGTACACATCTGGTGGTCTCTGTATATCATACAGAATCATCTATAAACCAGGCCTGAGTTTTCTCTTCCTTAGCCAACTGAATGTAAGGAACTCCCCAAGAGGGCATTTCTCTGGTCTAGGAAGAGAAGATAATGTAGCAGCAGTGGGGCACATGGGTATTTTGTCCACCTCCTCATGTAACTTACATGTTCCTTGAGGAATTGCTTGAGTCCTATCTCTTATATACCATCTCCATTTTATGATGAAGTGCTACTGTGCATGCCTGACTTTATGGCTTGGTGAATTAGATAACACCCAGTTCATGATAGGCATCTTGGATCTTATGGTAACTTGGTATACCTGTGGTTAACTTAGTAGGTCTCTACTATAAGGCCCAGTATCAGGCTAAAAGTTGTTTCTCAAAACGAGAGTAGTTATTTGTAGTGGATTGTAAGGCTTTTCTCCAAAATACTAAGGGTGTTCATTGTGATTCACCTATAGAGGCCTGCCGAAGTTTACAGAGAGCATCCTTATTTGCCACTGACACTTCCTAAATTGGGAAGTGTCTGTTGCATCATCTGGCTCAAATGAAAGAGCAGCTTGCACAACGGCCTGAACCTGCTGTAGATCCTCTTCTTGTTCCAGTCCACACTCAAAATCACCAGCTTTTCTGGTCACTTAGTAAATGGGCCATAGTAACACATCCAAATGAAGAGTTTGTTGTCTACAAAATCCAGAGTCCAACTAGGCATTATGCTTCTTTTTTGGCCATAGGAGGGGCCAAATGCAGTAACTTATCCTTCACTTTAAAAGCAATATCTCAATATGCCCCACACCACTGGACACCTAAAAATTTCACTGAGATGAAAAGCCTCTGTATTTTTCTTGGATTTATCTCCTATCCTCTGACACACTAATGCCTTACCAGTAAGTCTAGAGTGGTTGCTACTTTTTACTCACTAGGTGCAATCAGCATGATATCACCAATATAATGGGCCAGTGTGGTGTGGAAAGGAGAAACAGTCAAAATCCCATCAGACCAGATTGTGACGTGTAGGACTGGAGAATTATTATACCCATAATGCAGAATAGTTATACTGCTGGGCTTGCCAGCAGAAGACAAACTCTTTCTGGTGGTCCTTACTGACACCCATTGTGATAGCCTGACTGACAGTCATTGAGAAAAAGCATCTTTCAGGTCGATAGCTGCATACCAGGTACCAGGTACTGTATTGATTTATTCAAATAGTGATACCACATCTGGAGTCACAATCTGGTTAAGTTTATGATATTCCACTGTCATCCTCCAAGACCTTCTGTTTTCCACGGAGACCAAATAGGACAGTTGAGTGGAACTGTGTCCTTTAAGTCCTTAAGAGTGGCACTAATCTATGCAATCCCTCCAGGGATATGGTATTGCTTCTGATTCACCATTTTTCTAGGTAGTGAAGTTCTATTGACTTACACTTGGACTTTCATACCATAATATCCCTTACTCCAGGACTCCTGGATTCTGCCAGTTGCTGAGTATGTCAGTTCCACTTATGTACTCTGGAACTAGGGAAATGACCACAGAATGGGTCTAGGGACCCACTGGTTCCACTGTGAGATGGATCTGAGCTAAAAAAAAAGCCATCAGTCCCTGACATCCATGAGCCCCTACTCTGACTGGTTGACCAGAGTGACGTTTTGGGTCTCCTGGAATTAGTGTCACTTCTCAACCAGTGGCTAGTAATCTCCAAAATGTCTGCTCATTTTCTCTTCGCCAGTGCACAGTCACCTTGGTAAAATGTGGTAGGTCTCCTTGGGGAAGGCTGGGAGGAAAGATAACAGTGTGCATTTTGGCAGTGTCAAAGGGTCCTTCCCTAAGTGTACCCAGCCCTCTCCTCATTCAAATGGTTCTTGTTTGTAAACTGTCTACAGTGTGAGAATTGATTAAAGGGATGTGACTCTCTCTTTTTGTAATGCAATTTAGACTTCTGTTCACTTGACCTAGAATTCTTTTCTTATTCAGCTCAAACAAGAGTTTTTGAGCTTACATAGCTCAAAAATAGTTTATTGCCCATCTATTTTACTCCTAATACCCCATGATCTGCTAGTCAATGCCACAATTCTGTGCAAGTCAGATTATTTTGATTGCTGCTTTGAGTCTACTGTTCATTATTGTGGTCACACCTACTTTGTCTGTCGTGATCAGTCACCACATGGCTTCTGCCATCTTGGGGTCTGGTCATCACCTTTGTGTTTAAGGATTTCAGGTCAGGGACAACTTCCCATAGTAATACCTAAATATAAAGAAGGGCAACTACAGAACAGTCTAGGGATGATGGGGATAGTCTCACAAATTTGTTTCTTAAGGTTCTGATGAAAAATGTGTCCTCTGGATATTCCTGGTTTGTATGAGCATGTCTTATATGATAAACCCACTCTAACATTTCAATCTCTCTAAGCCTCTGGATCCTCTAATCTACATTATACCAGCGCAGTTCTGGCATTTTGACCTCAGGTAACATCAGCTACCTTTGATCCATGTTTCAGCCAACCATAAAAGCAAACAGTTAATGTACTTTCTAATGCCCCTTGACCTACAACATTGAATGCAGAATGTCTGCTTAATTGGCCCATATCAATAAATTCAGCTTCATCCAGCTTTATATTTTTTCTAACATTATCCTACACACTTAGTATTCATTCTCACACATAGTCCCCTGATTTCTGTCTGTATAGATTGGAGAACTCATGCAGTTCTTTTGGAAAATATCATACCTCCTCATGGAGCACACTTTATACCTCACCATTTGGGGCCTGTTGATATTTCAGTCTAATTATATGTCTTAAAGAAAAGTGGACTGGTGTGGGTCTGTCCTGAAAAGAAATAGAAGTTTCTTTCAAACCAATTACCTCAACACATTCCATTGCAATTTCATCTGGTGAAACAGGATTAGTTGTTCCAGAGGTGTGAAGGATGTTTGCCCAGGGGAGGTGGTTTCAGGGATAGTAGGCACTGAAGGTTAATCTCATTAGGTGGAGGTTCCATGTCAGACTCTTCTGTGCAGACTGAAGGTTGGAAAGCTGTTTCCTCAAGGCAGTTAATTACAGTTCTATCTAGCAAAGGTCCAGTAGATTCCAGGGATTCTTTTTCCCCATCACCATCATTATCAAGCCATATATCTCCATATCCCTTTTTAGGATCCCATTCTTTCCAATCAAAGCTCTTACTTTAACAACAGACACCCTGCAAGTGTGAGATTTTAGTTTACATTGTAAATCTGCTACCTGCACAATGAGGCTTTGTGTCTGGTTTTCAGAGATCTCAAGCCTGAAACCACAGGAAATAAGATTTTCTTTCAGGGCAAACATGGAAACATTTACATTGTTCATATGCTGCTTAAGTTGCTGTTTGAATCCTCCAGCTCATCCCTTTCCCTCATCACTGTCTCCAGCATATCTAACAAACAACCAGCCAACATCATTATATCTCTTCATTCTGCAGACTCCATTAAGTTGTCAAAAACACTCTCACCTAGAGCCTTGCCTTGTATATACTATAATAAGCAGAATCTACTGGTGGTATTTTAAGTATCTCTGTTGCCAACTTACCCCATGTACAGTCAGTGCCATCTTGATTATTGGAAACAGTTGTTAGGGCCTCTGAGTCTAATCAGAGTACAGAACCAATTGTAAAAAAACATTTTTAAGATTCTGTTTCTCAAGAACCACTTCAGGTACCAAGGTGTATTTGTCAGGGCTCTCTAGAGAAACAGAACCAACAGGAGATATCTGTAAATATTAGATTTATAAAGGTGTCTCATGCAACCACGGGAATGGAAGAGTCTAAAATCCATAGAGTAGGCTGGAAAGCTGGCAGCTGCATTGTGGAGTCAGAACAAACTCTATAGGGGAGGGTTGGTGGCTGAAGAAGCAGTGAAAATACAGCACTTTACCCTTTAAATCTTCCACTGATTGGATTACCTCATCATAAGGAGACAGTCCTTAGTTGATTGCAGATGTAATTAGCTACAGATGCAGTCAACTGACTGATAATTTAATACACCAGCCTTTTGGTTTATCATCCAGCCATGAAATATCCTTACAGTTATAAACTGGCCAGTGCTTGCCTGACTTGACAACTGAGCATCATCACTTGGTCAAGTTGACACCAGAACCTAGCCATCACATATGGTTACACTTACATGAATACCTAGATTAAGCATATATCATAGAGACATATAGTAGATTACAAATTCTTACGACTGATATGGGGGAAAGTAAGGAGGAATTGTTGCTTTGTGGTTACAGAGTTTATATTTGAAGTGAGGTTAATTGGGAGCAATGGATATTGGTGATAGTAGAACATTGTGAATGTAATCAATACTGCTGAACTGTACACTTGGAAGTGGTTAAAATGAGAAATCTTGAGTTGTGTATATGTTGCTACAATGAAAAGTGGAAAAAGAAAAAAGGAAAAGAAAAATAATCTGCTTTTCATTACAATATGCTTTCTGTAATTTAGTAAACCTTAAAAGAAAAATCTCTATTTTATAGACTGAATAGTCAATAAATTATATATATAAAGTAGTGTTAAAACAATTGTTTTAAGACTCAAATTGTATAAATACAGAATTAGAGGATGGACGGGATGTTATGGAAATATTTTGTGTGACTATGCCTTTGAAGCTAAGTTGATATCAAACCAAATTAGATTATTGCAGATTTAAGAGTTCAAGCACAATGGGTGTAGGCTTTCTGTTTGGGGTAATGGGAAAGTTCAGTAATGGGTGGTGGTGAGGTTAGTGCAACACTTTGACTGTGAATAATCCCAATGAATGGTATGCCTGGATGGTTTAGACGAGAAAGTACATATTGTATGTATTTTTCCACAATAAGGAAAGAAAAACTAAAGATAAAACGAGAATCAATTCAGTACATCATCCTTGACCAAATTTAGTAATGAAAGAGAATGGATTCAAAGGGCATTATTGGGGCAAGTGATAAAATTGGAATATAGAATTTAAGCTTTATACCAAGGTTAAATTTCTTAAACTCAATAACTCCATTAAGATACATAATGTTCTTTGTTCTTGGCAAAGGTACTGGCAGCTATTATGTGTTCAAGGAAGAGGATTATACAACTTATCAAATGCTTACAATATATATGGGTCATTCAATAGACAGATGCACATGCAAACAGAAAATAGGTTCATAGTTGGATATATGAATAAATACATTGATAGGGCAAATGTGTAAAATTGTTAAAATGGATTGTTCTGTTTATCTGGGGAAAGGTATGTTGGTGTTCTCTGTATGAGTTTTGCATTATTGTTGCAACTGTTTGTTAGGTTAAAATTATTTCAAAGTAAAAGTTTAAGCAAAAGAAAAAGCATTGGTTCCAGATTAGGTTGCAGAATATGAAAAAATCATTGAAATATATTATAATTCTGAAACCACCATTCATGTATACTGGAATTCATCTATTAAATAAAGGGATGGTGGATAGTGAAAACAAAGTTACTCATTCTTGGGATGGAAGGTTACAGATCAGCAATGGAAGGAGGATAAAATGATCCATGTGGTAATGGATTAGATTTGTAGAAATCAATATAAATTCATTTTCAGCTTATTATAGGTACAGATAGTTACATATAGAAATATTTATGAATATGTGCATATATAAAGGTTAGTATCCACGCATATATTTTCTGTTCTGACATCTGAGAGGGCCTAGAAAAAATTAAGCCACAGTTTGAAAGAGTACAAGACAAGTAGTGCCCAAAAGATGGTTTCTAATCCCATTCTCAAATAAAATAAATCAGAGCTCCTCGGGAAAACGGAAGATTCTGTTACTGGTGTAGGATATATTGAAGATGTGCTTGCAGTATTTTTTATTGCCATAAAATAAGAGTGCTGAAAACATAAAAAGCCTACAAAAAACAAAACTACAACAAAATCCAAAAGTGATGGGTATATGTCAAAGAATATAGGAGCCAACTGAAAGAACTGCCATTGCCAAATCTGGAACAATTTGAGCAAAAAATAGTGGATAATTTGGATTGACACTGAAAGTACAAAATTAATATCCATGAGTTCATTCAAATATGAATAAATGACTGAATAAGCTGTGTAAGAGAATTCCAAGCAATTTATTTAAATACCCTGTCCTTTAACAGTGGAACATAACTTTAATTTCTTAAGTATGGGTTGTGCATAAAAATTTTCTTCCAAAGTGTAAAGTTTTAAAATGGAGACAAATGAGTAACTTCATAGTTAAGAAACCTGACAAACACTACTCAAGCCAGATAATTAAGCTTAACATCAACTGTTATAAATGACACAGAATGCTTGTGCCATTCATATGATATGATGAGAATGGCACTTTTTCATTCTTATTTTGCTTCTGGAGACATATTACTGAAGTCTTGTTAATAAAACAGTAGACAAATTCCTAGTTGGCGATTGGGGTGTGCTTTAGTTTACTAGATCTGCCAGAAAGCAATATATAAGAAATGGAATGGATTTTAAAAAGGGAATTTCTTAAGTTGAAAGTTCATAGTTCTAAGGCCATGGAAATGTGAAAATTAAGGCACCAACAAGCGCTAACACTCACTCAAGAAATTCTCATGCTCTTTGGAACACTTCTGTCAGTTGGGAAGACCCACGGCTAACATCTGATGGGTTCTGAGCCTCTGGACACCTCTGTCAGCTTCTACCTTTCTCTCCTCTCTTCTCATTTCTTAAGGATCCCCGAGGGGTGTTTTCCTTTTCTGCATATTGAAAGGTGTCTGACTGTGTAAGCTCTAAACCTTTTTCCAAAATGGTTCCCACTTAAAAAATTTTATTGTATAATATAACATATATACAAAGAAAATAAAGGAAAAAGCAATAATTTTGAGAGCATTTTTCAACAAGTAGTTACAGGACACTTCTCAGAGTTTGTCATGGGCTACCATAGCACTCTCTCAGATTTTTCCTTCTAGCTGATCCAGAATATAGGAGACTAGAAGGAATAAATAATTTTTATCATCACAATTGTTTTTTTTTTCTTTTTTTGTGAAAAATAACATATATATACAAAAAAAGAAATCAATTTCAAAGCACATCACAATTAGTTGTAGAACAGATTTCAGAATTTGTTATGGGTTACACTTCCACAATTCTAGGTTTTTACTTCTAGCTGCTCTAAGATACCAGAGACTAAAAGAAATATCAATTTAATGATCCAGCAATCATATTCATATGTTAAACCCTACCTTTTCTGAATACTCCACCATCACCTTTGGTCTTTCATATCACTCTTTAGGGGTGATTGGGCTGTGGCCATTCTAGCTTTTTCATGTTGGAAGGGTCTGTCAGTAATGTGGGGTAGGGAGATGGAACTATCTGATGTTCTGGAGAATCTGAGCCCTCTAGGTTTCAGACTTATCTTGTCAAAGGACCCATTTGGATTTTGTAGGTTTCTGGAAAGTTACCTTAACGCATGGAACCTTTGTAGGATCTTATATATTGCCTTAGGTATTCTTTAAGATTGGCAGGAATGCTTTTGTTTGGGGTTTGGCAAGTTATGATAGGTAGCAATGTCTAACTGAAGCTTGCATAACAGCAACCTCCAGAGTAGCCTCTCGATTTTATTTGAACTCTCACAGCTACTGATACGTTATTTGTTACACTTCTTTCCCCCTTTTGGTCAGGGTGGCATTGTTGATATCATAGTGCCAGGGCAAGACTCATTCCTAAAACAGATATCTTGTTCACACATTCTCTTAGTGTCTGTTTATCTTTAAACATTTTAAACGCTCCCTCATTTTAAACGACAGTTTTGCTGGTTATAGGATTCTTGGTTGGCAGTCTTCCTCTTTCAGTTTTGTAAATAGATCATATCACTGCCTTCAAGCTTCCATGGACTCCTCTGAGAAATCTGTCCTTAATCTTAGTCTTACTGAGATTCCCTTGTAGGCAGTCAATTGCTTCTTTCTTCTTTCTCTCTTCCTCTTTGACAATGTGATTAGTAAGTGCCTTGGAGCAGGTGTATTTGGATCTATTCTGTTTGGTGTACACTGAACTTCTTGCTTCTATAATTTTATGTTGTTCATGAGAGATAAGAAATTTTCAGTGGTTATTTATTCCATTTCTCTTACTGTCCCCTTTTGCTTTTCTTCTTTTTCTGGGACACCTATAACAAGTGCATTTCTGCACTTATGTTGTCTTTCAATTCCCTGAGACCTTGCTCATATTTTTCTATTCCTTTCCCTATCTGTTCTTTCATATGTAGGATTTCAGATGTCCTGCCCTCTGACTCACTAGTCCTTTCTCCTGCATTTTCAAATCTGCTGTTGCATGTTTCCACTTTGATTTTCATCTCTTCTATTGTGTCTGGCTTTCCCATAAGTTCTGTCATTTGTTTTTTCAAGCTTTTAAGTTCTTCAGCATGGACATCCTGTGTCTTCCTTATATCCTTCATCTCTTTTCCCACACTTTCCTTTAGCTCATTGAATTGATTTTGAAGACTTGTTTGGGCATCTGTAATTAGTTATTTCAACTCCTGTAGCTCAGTTAAGTTATTAGTTTGTTTCTTTGGTTGGGCCATATCTCTGGGCTCCCTGGTGTGAGTTGTAGGTTTTTGCTGGTGTCTAGGCATTTGATTTTCTTGCATAGTTTATTCTTCAGGTCATTACATTTTTCACGTAAGGTTTTTTTTTAATTGCTTGACTTTGTACTCTCTCTGTTCATCCGTCTTAACAGACTTTTGTCACAATAACCTTGGTGCTGGTCTTCCCCAAAACCAGATGCCCACAGTGGCCTGCCTCAGGGATGGGCAGTAGGCACTGGCACCAAAGCAAAGTCTCTGTGGGTAAAACAAGTCTGCAGGGTCTCAGTGGGGCTGTGTATTTAGCCAGTCCATGAGACTTTGGTTTGTTTTAAGGCACTGCTTTAACAGCTGGGTCATCTGTATTTCTTAGCCAAAACATGGCTTTCTTCTCATGCAGGGGTCTTAACCAGCTCCAAATGGTCTGAGATAGCTTTCCTAAGTTACTCTGGAAAAGCCCTCCAGTACCCTTACACTTTATTGTATAACCAGGAGATGATGCTAGCCAATAACTCAATATTCCTCAGAAGCTATTTGCATTGTAGCCCAGGTTATGTCTGGCTGTATGGGGCTGGGACTGTGGGCATCCTGTGCTCTGCCTCTGTCAGCCAAATTCTGGCTCAATGTGGGCTTGATTCCCCCAATTTATTTGTGGAGGAGGACTCCCCCAGCACACCCAAAATTAAACTGGCCCCCAGGTTGGTGTCAGTCCACCTGCTAGTGTATCATTCAGAAATGGGGGAAAGGCTTTTGTACCCAGGGCTGGAGTTACCGTCTGTGTCCATGTTTTGCTAGAGTCTTTGTCCCTCACTGACCTGGACCTTGAAATGCCCTCACACATCCCCTGGGTCTTTTCCAATGTTGTGAGAGATTTTATATTTTGTGCACTCAGTGGGGGGTACTCAAGCTGCTATTTCTGAGTCCTTTCATCACTGTGTGTGAGATGAAGTGAGGGAGAGGGGAAAGGACTGGTGCCCCTGTACAGAGGTCTTCTACCTGATATTCTTCTTCTACTTTTTTTTTGTAGGCTGTGTGGTGGGGATCTAATTTCATTCTTTTTCTATGTGAGTATCCCCTTATTGCAGCACCATTTGTTGAATTTTTTTTGGTTGGTTTTTCATTTGTTTGCTTTGTTTGTTTATTTGGGAAGTGCATGGGCTGGGAATTGAACCCGGGTCTCCTTCATGGCAGGCGAGAATTCTACCACTGAACTATCCTCACATTCCCCCTGATATTATTCTTTATCTTCAGTTTGGCCTTTGTAGGATCCTTCTCTGGTCTCTATCTTCCTACAGATATATGGAAAATTCATAATTGTCCTTTCTCCTTGAGCTTCTGAGGAGAGATATTCTGTAGCTCTTTATATCATTGTGTTGATGATGTCACCCTCTAAATAATGCTCTTTTCAAAATTAAAGACATTTTCTTCCATTTGTAGATTAAGAATTTTATGATATGGTCAAAGTATTTTTTGACTTCTATCAAAGTGATTATTCTTTCTTGGTTAATTGTATAAATTTAATTAATAATGCTGATTATATATTTCTGGAAAAATTTTAATTGATCATGATTTTCGGTTCTTTTATGAGATTGTTGGGAGTAAATTACCATTTACAGTTATTGCATCTATTTAAAATTATATTGACATATTATTTTCCTTTGAAATGTCATCCTTGTTAGATTCTTAAGTTTTACAAATGAAAAGAACAATATGTTTTAAATGAAGAGATGGTAAGAATGAATGAATTGATGGATATATGTATGGAGAGAAAGGGCCAGTGAAAAAATAAAGGAGTTGATGGATGGTTGAATGGAAGGAAAGGGAAAATGCTAGCCAAAGGGACAAAAGAGAGGGATAGAAGGACAGTGGTTTGCTATATGATTTCAGAAATTGAATGAATGTATAGGCAGATAATGATACTGAAAACCTGGACCAACAGCAGAAGAATAGAGAATATCTTAAATAATATCAATCTCACTGTTGACTCTTGATATAAAGATAGACTCAGCATTGCCCCCATAAACTCTATCATAATCATGAAATCACTGCATAACTTGGGTTTCTTTTGGTTGCAAAGCACAGGAAACCGAACTTTAATTTGATAAAGCAAAAACAAGAGGGCGTTTTCCTCTATCAGTTATGAAATTTTTGGCAAAAATCTTAGAATTTACTTTCACCTGCTGCTCAAATTAGGCCATGTACTCATTTCTCACCTATTCACTGCTGCTGATGGAAACGAGTATTCTAATTTGGTTTAGCCAAAAGAGCTCATGACTGAAGATAACATTAGGATTAGTTGAGCTCAACCACAGATTTTCTGCACAATGAAGAAAAATAAATTATTTCAAAACCCTGGGTTGTTAAAAGTGGAATAAGGGTAACAAATATTTGGAGGCATGTAACAGTTGTACACAACACACGTGTTGTTTTTTTCATTTAAAAATCGCTATTAGGATGTTAACATCACATATTGAAGTGAAAGCGAAAGATAGTATGTTGTTGAATAGCATGTCTTTGTTATTATAACACTCACACAAAGACAATAGTTATAATATTAAGACTAATTATACATTGCAATAACAACCAAATACAGAATGAAGAATGTTACATAAAATAGAAGGGTGTCCACATCCCAGGAGAAAATCTTCTCAAAACATATATCCTACAATATCTTGATTTGATTGATAAAGTTGATAATCACACATGTGTATGTATGTATGTATATGTGTAAATATATATATACAAAACTCATCAAACTATGCATTTAAAATTATATTTTTGCATGTTAATACTTCACTTTTAAAAATAATGGGCTATAAGTGAAGCATTGTACAAAATATTATTGAAACAATGCATACTTTCTGCCAACCATTCTACTGGATGGAGACACTGTTCCTAATGATGTTTGAGTAATATCAAAGCATCAAAAAGCTGATATTTTTTCCTTTTCAAAACCAGGAGATGAATCCGGTGATGACATGGAACAGCTTGTAATTTCCAGACTGAATTTTTCCATCTTTTAAAAAATGAATTGGCTGCGGGAGACCCGTGTTTGATTCCCAATCTGTGCACTTCCCAAAAACAAACAAGCAAAACAAACAAACAAATTCCACAAAATGGTGTTGTAATAATGGGATATTCACATGGAAAAATAATGAAATGTGACCCTGCCATACAGCATACAAATAAATAAATAAAATTTAAAAATTAGAAAATGACTGATTTTTCCACCTCCATTTATGAGTTTGTGCTAAGGAAATATAAAGAATTAATATTGAAAAAAATTAGTCATATCTGAGATTAAAGTCGTTTCTGAAATCACTGGCTGTGAATGTCCTGGAAAAAGACTAAGATTCATAGGAAGTATGGATTCCAGGAAAATTGGAGTGGCTTTCTTCCTGAGTTTAATCTATTTAAGTTTACTTTTAGCAACTCATAGAGTCAAAGTTCTTAATCTGAGCATGAAGATACTGGAGTCTGTCACCCTCATCTCAGAGATGAGGCAACTGAGCCCAAAGTTACACCAAATTAGCTGCAAGGACAGGAAAAAAGGTCCTGAATTCTTAAATATGAATGAAATCCATTTGCTCATACTTTTATTTTTCCCTCATCATTATCATCAAATAAATGAAAAGGTAGCTCATAATTTCTAATATCTTCTTTCATACTGTTTTGCCTTTACCAACATCCCAAATTAAATTATTTTCTGTTTCTATAATTACAGCATTTGGACTAAGACAGAAACTAATAGTCCAGGAAAGGAAAATTCTTTCACGGTGTAGATAGTGCCCACATAAGTGGTCACCACCCCTAGTCCTGGAGGTGTTCACAGTCAACAGATGGAGATGGAAACAGGTAATATATAAATGTTAACTGTCTTCTATACCGGGAACTACAGGATGGTCTCCTGACTAAAGGCAGGATAACTAACTACAGGCAAACATGAGTATCTCCTACAAGAAAACAGCATGGGCTGAGTGAGAAAATCCTTTCAACACATGAGTGTGGGTAGAGGAGGAAACCAAGGTATATTCTTCACTGCCAACCATGCTAGGTATCATCTTAGTCCACTTTTTGTACTCCTCTCTCTCATCTTTAAGTAAATACATTTGCTTATAAAAACTACACACGTGGAAGATGATATCAGGTTTTTGTTCACTCTTTTTCTGAGTCCTATTTAACCTGGTCGAATTTACATTCACTAATATTATTGAAACTTAATTTACCCTGCTGTGAAATGACATTATGAATTTAATTTCTTAGCTCTTCATAGCAAATGTTTGCTTTGCACAAGACCTGGTGCACAATAGACATCAATATTTTCATTGACTACATCTGTGAATATGTACAAATTGTGTGGTTATGTGCACATTTCATTATGTGTGTACATGTTCACACATTCAAAATGTATGCATTAATGTCTTTGAAGTATTGGGTTCTGTGAAAATACAAAAGTGAACACAATAGAGCCGGAAAGTGTCTTTGTGAATCTAGTTGAAAAGGTTGATTTGATAGCAGTTAGAATGTGAAGTGAAACTCAGGATGGAATGAGAGAATAGAAAGTAATGTACTAATCTGGGCATTCCAAGTAAGAAAAAAGCCTCCAATGATAGGCAATAGGAAAATTAGAGATGATATGAGGTGGCAGAGTAGGAGTTGGTTAGACAATTGGATTTAGGACTGTGAAGGTGTTTCATTTTGCTAAAGCTGCCAAAAATGCAATATACCTGAAATGGGTTAGGGTTTAACAATAAGGGTTTATTAGGTTACAATGTTATAGTTATAAGGTCATGTAAATATCCAAAACAAGACAGCAACAAGAAACCATCAGGGCAAAGGCTGTGGGCATCTGGGTCTCCTCTATCACTTTGGAAAACACTTAATACTGTCTTATAGTCCTCTCCAAAATATCTTTTTGGGAGTTTTATTTAGTGTTTAGATTCCCTTGGCTCTGAGCTTTGTTCAAAATATCTCTCTCTTAAAGAAATTCAGCAAGTGGGTTAAGAACCAACTTGAATGGGCAGGGTCACATCTCCATGGAAACAACCTAATTAAGAGTTCCCACTAAATAATAGGCCTTCTCCACAAGATTGGATTGAAGGAACATAAGGGTGACAGGACAAGGTGGTGGCATAGTTAGGTGTGGAATTTAGTTCATTCTACAGAGCAGCTAGTAAATAGCCAGTAAGTGTATGGAACAATTGTTTCCATACACTCTGGAACAAGTGGAATGGCTGAGATACCACACAGAACTGTATGTTTCCCAAATTGCCTAGGACAGTGCCCAAATCCCTACCATGAGTATGGCACACTGGTCCCCTGAGGAGAAAGGATATGAACTTTACTAGTAGCAAGGGCTTAACTCAATGAAGCTCTGATTGCAGAATTTATTAACAAATTAAGAAAAACCTGGAGTAAGCACTAAAGGAACCAGGAGATTTTGCTCCAACAAAGAGAGGACAGGACTGCTGAAAAATATAAAACAAGAGGCTTTTTGAGTTGGACAGCACAGAATACTGGAAAAGGGCTGGGTTCCAAGAAAAGAGAGCACATAGAGCCTGAGGATACATAGAGCCATGTACCAACTCAAGTTCTTGAAATGCAAATGCAGGGAGTGGGAGTTTGGCTCCCCAAAGTCTTTTTGCTTTTTGTTTACTTCTTAACAGTCCACTAGATAGAACTTCAATCACTCTCACGTTCCAGCACTGCCTCAGGCAAGAGCAGAAGTAAGACACGTCTGAGAGACAAAGTAACTAGTCAGGTGATAATGGCTAATTCCCTAAAAAGTATATTTTCCCAAGAAAAGCAGGGTGGGACTCAGCTCAAGAGAAGGCCCTCCCTCAGTGAAATTAGGCCCCAGGGGCTGGAAACACAAACAATCAAAGTCCACCTACCTCCTAAGCTTCAGTCTCACTACAGCACTGGCATGGAGGGCTGCTGAAACTAAAGGCACCACATAACTTAAGGCTGGTGGGGAGTGGCTGACTGAAAAATGCCACATGCTGAGCAGGATAGGAAAAGCACAGAGCCTAGAGGCTTCATAGGAAAGTCAGAAAATTTCTGAGTCTCACTCTCAGGGAAAACTGATGCTGAATACTCTCACTTTCTGAGACATGGGCATGTCTGGCTTGGGAAATTCTGATTGGGGTCAGTAATATCTGAGGAGACCATCCTCAAAAAAGGGCTCTATTTAGGCAGGGTAAGGAACAGGAAAATCAAGAACTGAAAAATTATGATCAGTTAAAGAGAACCTATACTAGAGATTTAGAATAAGTTGAACTGAATGTCAAAGACAGATCACAAAGTCATCCAGCAAGAAAACCCTAAGTAAAAGAGTGAAAACAACCTCCAGAATAAAGTAATTAAGGAAATCAAATGCCTAGATGCCAGGAAAATTAATGAGTCATACTAGGAAAATTGAAGATATGGCCCTGTTAAAGGAACAAACCAACACTTCAAACGAGATAAAGGAGTTAAAACAACCAATTTAGAATGTTTGAAGAGACATACAAAATCTCATCAAAAATCAAATTAACGAATTGAGGGATGATATAAAGAGGACATTGGACAAACAAAGAACTAAAAACTTTGAAAAAACAAATTGCAGAATTCATGAAAACAAATGGCACAATGGAATAGATGAAAAAACAATGGAAACCTAGACAGGACATCTGAAATCTGACTCATAAAAAAAAAGTGGGGAAAATATAAGCAGGGTCTCAGGGAATTCAATGACAACATGGAACACACAATTATTGCATTGCGGGTGTCCCAGAAGGAAAAGAAAAGGGAAAGGAGCAGAAAGAATAATGGAGGAAATGATTCCTGAAAATTCCCCATCCCTTATGAATGACACATACTCAAGTGCAGCACACCTCAAACAAAATAGATCTAAACAAACCTACTCAAAGGTACTTACTAATCAGACTGTCAAACGACAAAGACAAAGGGAGAGTTTTGAAAGCAGCAGAGAAAAGCAGCATATCACACCCAAGGGAAGCGTGATAAGACTATGTGTGGATTTCTCAGCAGAAACCATGGAAGCAAAAAGGGAGTGGTATGATATATTTAAGATTCCAACACAGAAAAACTGCCAACCAAGAATTCTATATCCAGCAAAACTGTCCTCTAAAAATGAGGAGGAACTTAAAATATTTTCAGAAAAACAATCACTGAGAGAATTTGTGACTAAGAGATTGGCTTTACAAAGAACTACTAGAAGGAGAAGTAAAAGCAGATAGAAAAATATAAAGAGACGTCTGGAGAAAAGTGTAGAAATGAAGTCTATCAATAAGGTAAAAAGAGAAAATAAAGCTATGACATATAAAATTCTAAAGACACAATGGTAGAAGAAAGTATTGCCTTTACAGTAATAACATTAAATGTTAATGGATTAAACTACCCAATCAAAAGGGCACCAAGCCACAGCGTTCCAAAACACAAGAGGCAAACACTGACAAAACTGAAGGGAGAAGTAGACACCTCTACTATAATAAGTTGGAAACTTAATTCCTCACTCTCATCAATTGCTAGAACTTCTAGACGCAGGATCAGAAAGGAAACAGATTTTGAATAATATGAAAAATGGACCAGACTTACGATACATTTTCAGAACATTACACCATACAACAGTAGGATACACATTTTGCTCGGTTGTTCATTGCTTATTCTCAAGGATAGACCATATGCTGGGTCACAAAGCAAGTATCAATAAATATAAAAAGATTGAAATTGCACAAAACACTTTCTCAGATCATAATTAAATGATGTTGGAAATCAATACAAGGCAGAGGGTCATAAAACTCAGAAATATTTGGAGGCTAAACAACACACTCTTTAACAACCAGTGGATCAAGAAAGAAATTACAAGAGAAATCAGGGAATATCTCAAGACAAATCAAAATGAGATTACAACATATTAAAATTTATGGCATGCAGCATGCCTTTATTAAAAAAGAAAAAAGAGTAAAAACTGAGGACTTAAATATTCACTTGGAAGAACTAGAAAAGAAACAACAAACTATCCCCAAAGCAAACAAAAGGAAAGAAATAGCAAAGATTAGAACAGAAATAAATGAAATTGAGAATATGAAAACAATTGAGAAAATCAACAAAACAGAAGTTGATTCTTTGAGAAAATCAGTAAAATTGATGGATCCTTGACTAGGCTGACAAGAAAAGAGACAGGATGGATCTAAATAAAATCAGAAATGAAAGAGGGGACATAACCAGTGACCCCACAGAAATAAAGGATGTAATGAAGGGTTAAAATAAAAATTATATGCTAATATACTAGACAACATAGATTAAATTGATAAATTTCGAGAAAGGCATGAACAAACAGTATTGACTCAAAAATAGACGACCTCAACAAAGCAATAACAAGTACAGATTGAATCAGTCATCAAGATGCTCCCCAAAAAGAAAAGTCCAGGATCAGATGGCTTCACATGTTAATTCCACCAAGCATTCGAGAAAAAATTCTGCTCAGACTCTTCTAAAAAACTGAAGAGGAAAGAAAGCTACCAAACTCTTTCCATAAAGCCAACATCACTCTAATACCAAAGCAGAGAAAGATACTACAAAAAAGAATTACAGATCAATCTCTTTAATGAATATAGATGCAAAATACTCAAAGAAACACTTGCAAGTTGAATCAAACAGTACATTAAAAGAATTACAAACCTTGACTAGGTGAATTTATTCCAGGTATACAAGGCTTGTTTAACACGAGAAAAACAATTAATGTAAAACACCATAACCATAAATCAAAGTGGAAAAACCAAGTGGTCATCTCAGTTGATGCAAAAAATGGATGTGTCAAATTTAACATCCCTTCTTGATGAAAACACATCAAAAGATAGGTACAGAAGGGAACTTCCACAACATGATAAATGTAATATGTGAACAACTGACAGCTAATTTCATCCTCAATGTGGGGAGACTGACAGCTTTCCCTCTAAGATCAAGAACAAAACAAGGGTGCCTACTTTCACCACTGTTATTTATCATTGTGCTGGAAGTTCTAGCCAGATCAGTTAGGCAAGAAAAAGAAATGAAAGGCATCCATATTGGAAAAGAAGCAGTAAAACTCTCACTCTTTGCAGGTAGCATGATACTACATGTCAAAAATCTCCAAAAAAACTACAGGAAAGTAATTGAGCTAATAAATGAGTACAGCAAAGTGGCAGGATGCAAGATCAACACCCAAAAATCTGTAATGTTTCTACACACTAATGAAGAGCAATCTGAGGAGAAATCAAGAACACACATTCCATTTACAATAGCTACCAAAAGAATAAAATATTTAGGAATAAACTTAACTAAGGATACAAAAGACCTATACACAGAAAACTACAATAAATTTCTAAAAATAAATGGAAGGCCATATCATGTTCACGGATTGGAGGACCAAATATAGTTAAGATGTCAGGTCTACGCAAATTCATTCAATTCAATAGCAATTAAAATATCCACAACTTTATGGAAATAGGAAAAACAATAAACAGATTTATTTGGAAGGGCAAGGTGCTCTGAATAGCTAAAAATATCTTGAGAAAGAAAAATGAAGTGGGAGGTCGCAAAACACCTGACTTTAAAGCATACTACAAAGCTACTGTGTTCAAAACAATATGGTACTGCCATGAAATAGATATACTGACCAATGGAATAGAATTGAGTGTTCAGAAATAGACCCTCTCATCTATGGACAATCGATCCTTGATAAGGTGGTTAAGCCAACCCACCTGGGACAGAGCATCCTCTTCAATTAATTATGTTTGATGAAGTGGATGTCCATATGCAAAAGAAAGAAAGAGGATTCATATCTCACACCCTATATAAAAATTAACTTGAATGGATCAAAGACATGAACATTAGAGTTACGTCCAGAAAACTTGTAGAAGAAAATGTAGGGAAATATCTTATAAATCTTTTATGGGAGACGGATTTCTAGACCTTACACCCAAAGTACAAGCATTAAAAAAAGAAATAGACAAATGGGATATCCTCAAAATTAAACACTTTTGTTCATCAAAGACTTTTGTCAGAAAAGTGAAAAGGCAGTCTATGCAATGGGAGACAATATTTGGAAACCACGTATTAGATAAGTGATTGGTATTCAGAATATGTAAAGAGAATCCAGAACTCAACAATAAAAAGATAAATAACCCGATTACAAAGTAGACAAAGGACAAGAACAGAAACTTTTCAGGAAAGGAAATTCAAATGGCTAAAAGGCACATGAAAAGATGCACAACTTCACTGGCTATTAGGGAAATACAAATCAAAACCACATCACAGCCACATGAATGGTGATAACAAAGAAGAAAAAATCTGAAAACTACAAATGCTGGTGAGAATGTGGAGAAAGGGGCACTTTTATCCACTGTTGGTGGGAAAATAAAATGGTTCAACTGCTCTGGATGGCAGTTTGACCAATTTCAGGAAGCTAAATATAGAATTGCCATCTGATCCAGCAATCCCATTACTAGGTATATATTCAGAAGTACTAAATGCAAGGATATAAATGGACATTCGCACACCAATGTTTATAGCAGTATCATTGACAATTGCCAAGAGGTGGAAACAGCTCAAATGTTCATCAACTGATGAGTGAGTAAACACACTATAATAGATACATATAATGGAATATTGCATGCTATAAAACATAATAAAGTCATGAAGCATGTAAGAAGGTGGATGAACTGAGAAAATTATACTGAGTGAAATTATGCAGAAACAAAAAGGACAAACACTGTATGGTCTCACTAATATGCACTAACATTAATGAGTGATCTCTGAGCATTAATATTAAGAACACAGGTTATCAGGAGGGAGAAAGAGGGTAGAGATTGGGCATTTGGTCTAAAGGAATAAAGATGGTGCAATGGACTGTGTTGGTTTGAAAGGATTGTGTACCCCAGAAAATCCATGTTTTAATTCTGATCTATCTTGTGGAGAGAGCAGTTTCTTTTAATCCCTCCTCAGCACTATAGTTTGGAAACTTGAATATCATCCCCACAGAGATGTGATGCCCAATGGTGGGTATTAGTCTTTGATTAGAGGGAGATGTGACTCCACCCACTTCAGGTGATTCTTTATTAGTTTATTGGAATCTTTTAAAAAAGGAAACATTTTGGAGAAAACTTGAGAGCTGTGAAAACCATGAGAGCCCACACAGCCAGATACCTTTGGAGATGAAGAAGGGAAATGCCCTTGGGAAGCCTCATGAAATAAGAAGCCTGCAGAGAAAACTAGCAGATGTTGCCATGTTCACCATGTGCCTTTCCAGCTGAGAGAGAAACCCCAAACTTCACTGGCCTTTCTTGAATGAAGGTGACCTCTTGTTAGTGCCTTAATTTGGACATTTTTATAGACTTGCTTTAATTGGGACATTTTCACGGCCTTAGAACTGTAAATTTGCAACTTAATAAATTCCCCCTTTTAAAAGCAGTTCTGTTTCCGGTATATTGCATTCTGGCAGGTAACAAACTAGTAAAAAGACTGACTGTAAAAGTTCAGAAATAGATAGCACAATACTATCTGATGGTAGCACAAATAATATAAGTACACTGAATGAAACCGAATGTGAGTATGGTTGAGGGAGAAAGGCTGGGGGCACATATGAAGCCAAAAGGAAAGACAGAGCATAAAGACTGAGATATATATTTCAGAAATACCTAGCATGGAAAATGACAGTAATTAAATGTAGAAATATAAAAACACTTTTACTTGAGGGAAAAGAAACAAATGTCAACATTATAAGGTGTTAAAATGGGATGCTATATGGGAAAAAAGAAAACCATGCAAGTTAGGGTCTCGAGTTAGCAGTAACATTGTAATATACTTCCACTGAATATTACAAAGGTATTATGCCAAAACTAAATGTCAACAAGTGGAGCATACCTGGAGTGTATCGGGGACGGATATAGATTTATTGTTGAAGAAAAGGGAATATCTTCATATAAATTGCGGTGTTGAAGGCATGGGTATTTACTTAGGCTGGATTGTATGATGTATGAATAAAACTGTTTAAAAATGAACAGAGAAACAAATACTGGAGAGGTGTGGAGAAAGAGAAGCAACTATTGAATTTTGTGAGGGAAATGGGTAAAGAGATGTAAGTATTGACTTTTGGCAGGGAAATGAAAAGAGCAGCCCCACTGGAGGGTGGTGTGGTCATTCTACAGGAGGCTAGGGGTGACTGCGAGTGGGGACGTGAATGGACATTTGCACACTGGTGTTTATGGCAGAAGTGTTCACAATTCACAATGGATGGAGGTGACTTAAGAGTACAAGGACTGAAGTTAAGAAGGGGGAATGGTAGTGTTTTCATATAATGGACTACTGAGCAGGTGCAAGAAGGAACGTGAGGTATGCAAATAGGTAAATGAACCTTAAGGTAAGTTTGTTGAATGAAATGGCAGAAACAAAAAGACAAGTATTATCATGCCTCACTCATATGGACTAACTATAATATACAAACTCAGTGAACTGTAGTTGAGAACATGGGTTCTTAGGTTGGAGCCTATTGTAAAAGGTCTTAGATTGTAAGCTTTTAGTCACATATATTCAAGAGGTGTAACTGTTATTTCTAAATTCTGAGTTACTGAGCTACTCGTGTATAATCTGATCGTGCCTGAAACTTTGGTTATTTATATGACACGTGAGACTCTGAGTTTGATCTCTGAAGCTTTGAAAGTCAGCATTAACCCATACAGCAATAGTTAAAAAAAACTTAGAAAAGTGATAAAACTTCGATTAGAATTGTGAATGAAACTCATTTGTATAGGACAAATGTAAGTCAAAATACAGGGTAAAGGATGATACAGTCCATATTTTAAGACTTAAACATCTGTGTGAGAACAAAGGAAGTGATGTTTATTTGGTACCAAATTTACATTTTAGATAGCACATTATTTAATTTAACTTTTACAGTCAGTTTATTTGGACACCATAATTACATGGAATCTTGAATAGTGTGTGAGATCTTATTCGTTTGTGTGGGTTAGTGTGATCCCTGATACATCCAAAAGTAACTTGGGCAGAGAATAAAAATGTATTTACAAAGTCTCCTTGGGGGACTGGGGAGCAAAGAGGAAATATTAACCTTCCCCATCTGGGGAATTCCTAATATTCTTGCAAGCATGGGACAATCAATTCAAAAGAGTAGGCCCTCAATCTTGGGATTTACCCCTGTGAAACTTATTCCTGCAAAGGAGAAGCTAATCCTACTTATAATTATGCCTGAGTTACCCCCAGAGAACCTCTTTTGTTACTCAGATGTGGCCTCTCTCTCGAAGCCACTTGGTAGGTGAACTCACTGCCCTCCCTTCTATGTGGGATCTGACCCGAGGGGTATAAATTTCATTAGACACATGGGACAGGACTGCTGGGATGAGCCAGGACCTGACATCATGCGATTGAGTAAGCTTTTTTGACCAAAAAAGGCAAATACAGAAATGAGACAAAATGCAATTTCAGTGGCTGAGAAATTTCAGAGTCTAGAGCTTATCCTGGGGGTTATTCTTATGCCTTATACGGACACCCCTTTTTAGTTTATGGTATATTCGAGTGGATGGAGGGCCATACTTGAAACTGTTGAACTGTGTTCCAGGAACCTTGATTCTTGAAGATGATTGTATAACTACATAGCTTTTACAATGTGACAAATGCGATTATGAAAACCTTGCTTCTGATACCTCTTTTGTCTAGGGTATGGATAGATAAATAAAAAAATGAGGATAAAAATAAATAAATAATAGAGGGGATAAAGGGCTAAGAATTGGGTAGATTGAAATAGTAGTGGTCAATGAGATATAGGGGTAAGGGGTATGGGCTATATGAATTTTTTTCTTTTTATTTGTTTTTCTGTGGTGATGAAAATGTTGTAAAAGTGATCATGGTGATGAATATACAACTATGTGATGATGTGGTGAGCCACTGATTGTATACTATGTATGGACTGAATGTTATTGAAGATTTCTCTGTAAAAATATTTTTGAGAAAGAATGTAGTCTTTTTTGGGGTGGATAATGGATTGAAACAAGGACACTCCACTCTCTGAACCCCCCAAACACATGTTCTTTCCATGTGAAAGATACATTCATTCCATCATATTATCACAAATGCCTTAAATCAATATATAAGTACAAAGTCTTGTCAAAATATGTTGTAGGCATGGGCTGTCCTCAGGAAAAATTCTCCTCAGGCTTTGGAGCTGTGAAACTTAGAATAAGTTGATTTCTTCCAATATGCAAAGCAGGGGCAGTCATAGGATAAATATTCTCATTTCCAGAGAGAAATATTGGAAGGAAAGCAGGTGTCACCATATTCAAACAGTTCCAAACACTACAGGGCATACTCTGGTAGATTTCAAAGTAAGAGAGTAATCTACAGAAAATTAGTTTTCTTTATAATAATCCTTGGGGCTTGAGAGAGTGCCAGTCCCACCCTCTCCAAGGGCTTATGCAGTAGACCTCCTATCTCCAAGCATTGATGTGAGGGTTCACTTTGGGAGACCACCATGTTCTTAGCTTCAGCCTCTTTAAGCATCACGGTGTCACCTAGACTATCTGCTATCTCCAGGAGACCCTCTCGATTCTCCACCTAACCAATCCTGAGTGAATGTGCTTTACCTTTTCTGTGGCCTTGGGTTTCAGTATTTTTCCTGAAAATCAGGGTAGCCAAGCTCCCATCAATTCCTCTGACAACTGAGAGCTTGGGATGGCAGCACTCTTCCTCAACAATGGACTCCATCTTCTGCAATTTCATCCTCTTCAAATGCATAGATAGGTACATTCTCCTGCCCAAGGTTACTTTGCTTCAGACTCTGGCTTCCATGCTTATGCCTTTTAAATTGTTTTTTTTTCTTCAGTCTTTCTCTCTTCTGTTCCTTTTGGTGGAGACTGGCAGTGATTCCATTTATACAGCTGCCCCCAAAAGCCTGTTGGTTTAGCATGCCACATACAGGAATCCCAACCAGAAAAGAATAGGACTTTCCAAAAATTCTTTCTGGATAACTCCCTTTAGAAGCCTGGCTTGTCTTGAAATAGCTAACTGGTCAATGTTTGGTTAAATCCCATATGGGGCACTAGCCAATGGAGTCTTATTTTCTGGACGCACAAAATTTTCCAGACCATCACTTTCTGATTTGTTTGTACCCAAGAGTTAAGTTCTAGGCTTATCTCTTTCCTCTTATATTTTGCTATAAGCTGAAAGGAAAAGCCAAGCTGCATTTTCCACGTATAGTTTGGAAATTTCCTCAGCTAGATATCCAAACTTGCCACTTTCAAATTCTACCTTCCATCCAATACCAGGATTCAATTTTGCCAAATTCTCTGCCACTTTAAAACAAGGGTCACCTTTCTTCAAGTTTACAATGACATATTGATCATTTCTGTCTATGCTATGTTTGGAAGTACCTTCGGAATCCATATTTCCACCAAGAGTCTCTTCAAAGCCATATAGGCCTTTCATATCAAGCTCCTTACATTTCTTCTAGAATCTTCCCCTTATCCATTTATAAAGCTGTTCCTGCAATTTTCATATTTGCCAATTGCAACACCCCTCTACTCTGGTACCAAATCTGATTTAGTGTCCCAAATCAGCTAAAATGCAATTTATGAAAAATGGGTTGGCTTTTAACAACTGGGATTTATTAAGTTACAATTGCAACTCGAAGGCTGTGAAAATGTCCCAATGAAGGCACCAATAAGAGGATGGAGAGAAGACTCCTGGTATCTGAGGTTCCTTTGTCACATGGGAAGACACGTGGTGATATCTGCTGGTCCTCATTTCCAAATGTCTCTGTGGGCATTTCTTTCTCTCTTAGCTTGTCTTCTTCCTGAGTTAACTCCAAAATTTTTCTTCCTTGAAGGACTCCAGCAATCAGGTTAAGACACACCTTGAATGGCCAGGTCACTTACCCCTGGAAACAACTTTATGCAAAGGACCTACCCAACAGTACATCTCCTCTTACAAGACTTGATTAAGAGAATATAAGCTTTTCTGGGGTACATAACATATTCAAACCATCATAGCATGGGAAGGGAATGGACAGGTTGAAAATATTACACACATGGGGACTTCCTGACAAAGACCATGAGCAGGGCCTGAGAGTTGAAGGTGCACTAAGGAAAACAGTCTATGGAACAAAATGGGGAGGGAGAAGATGTGAGAAAGAGAGACAGTGGCCAGACTCTGCAGATTTTCTAGTTCTTTTTAAGGATTTGAACTTTATTTTAAGCATAAGGGTTGTATTTGAAAGACTGAGACTGGGAAAAGTGGAAGTTGTTCATTAAAAATGATCTCATTTGCTGCATTTGGATTTTCATAAAATTTAGCCTCATATAAAGCAGAGGTGTATATTAAATCTCTTGAAAGAAACTGGCTGTTTTTAAAAAGTTTGTTAAAATGCGATACTGAATATTATTTTAAGAACAGAGCCATATGTATTATACGTTTGGCAAATTTTAGTGTACCTATTCAAAGATTGAGTAGAATTGGCTGCCTCAGATTTTTCTACATCCTTAATGTAGGTTCAAATTTTAAGAAAACAGAAAGATAAAAAAGGTAGAACTGAACACGAGGAAAATTCTCTGAAATACACTACATAAGGAAACAAGTATATTTTGAGAACAAGTAATGTCAAAAGTCATGTGATACATGTTGGCAAAAGGTGTGATGGCCAGAACCATGCTTCTGAATTTTCAAGCACTGCAAAGGAAGTAGGGATAAAAAATGGATGTTTAGGGATAATGTTTCTCATTTTGTTTAGTCAAGCTTGTTCTTCATCTCTTCTGTGGAAGAGAGTGTGAATCTTATTTAGTAAAACATAATTTCATGAAGCTGCTATTATTTTTACCCAAAATAAAACAATATTTGGTAAGTATTTAGTATATATGTCCCCCTGATAGTCAAACAGGTTGAAAATTTTTAATATTATCTTACAAAGGAAACATAAGAGTATTTGGATGAGTTGTTTACATAAAGTCTCTTTTTATCCCCCAAAGATGCCCATACACTAATCCTTGGCACCTGTGAATATGTTAAGGTCTGTGGAAAAAGAGACCTTACAAATTTGATTAATCTGAGGATTTTGACAGGGATACATTGTTTTGGATTGTATGGGGAGGCCTAACGCAATCACAGGGATTGCTATAAGGGAAAATGGGCAGAAGAATCAGAGATGGAGATATGACAATGACTTTAATTATCAAAGACAGCAACCATATATCATTCTAACCTTTGCTTCCTCTGTGTATTTAAGAACTTCTGGGAAGCGGTCTACGTGGCTAAGATATGTAAATGAAATTAAAACAACACACTGTAAGTATATAGTGGCAGATTATCAAAGACAATGGCTTATATCCCTAATACAAAGAGCTACTAAAAATTCAAAGGATAAAAGTTCTACAAGCAATACAAAATGAGGGAAAGAAATAAATGCTCAGTTCGCAAAAAAGGATGTTAGAAATTACCCTGATATTTGTAAAAAAGATAATCAAGCTTATTCATTGTAAGAGAAATGCAGTTTAAACTGCACTGATAAAACATATTTTACCTATTGACTTGACCAAAACTTGGGTGAGAAAACTCTCCATTGGTGCATTTAGAGAGAAATGGGTACTCTTATTCTTTACTGGTGGGAATTCAAAAGGATTCAAAGTGTACAGAGTGAAATCTGGCAATAGTTACCAATACATCTGGTTGGAGTGTAATGCAAAATCACTGCTTAAAGACCTCCGTGATTTTTGAACTGAACTTTTTGGTTCCTCAACTTCTCTAAGGCAGTAATACCATATTTTCTTCCTTTCTCTGCCTGGCTGACTCTTATTCTACTTGAACTCCTTGCTTCCATGTCTAAAGAGATTCAACCATTAGTTTCATGTCCCAACACAATTCCCTCCAAAGCATGAATCACAAATTGTAATTATACATCTGTGTTTACTTGTGTTGCTTCTTGTTTCATCTTTGACTTCTCCTCTAATTAAAAAAAAAAACAGCAACTGGATCCCCAAAAGAACTGACGTTTAATAATCATTATGATGTAATTTGAATATTTAGAAATGGGAAAAGTGTGTTCAATTTGTAATATTTTTCTTTTAGACCCTACACACATGATTTGATATAATGGATGAAACACCACCAACCAATCCTCAATGTAGATCCATGTGTTAGGAAACTGGAAAATAGAAAAACAGGGATGGACTACCTAGACTTAGAGTTCAGTAAGAACAGGAACAGCCATCAGCAAGAAACGCAATAGAAAGGAGAATGCAAATATTTGAAGAGCGGTTTAACCAATGCAAATAATCAGGAAAGAGGACATCTGTGAGTGCTGGAAAGAGGATCCAAGGTTCATGTTACCCGGTTGAGGAGACCATGGGCCATGAAGATGGAGACTCCCTGCAGGCCTTGGTGATGGTGAAAGCACAGACAATAACCGATGTGAATGGTTTCCTTACTGCATCGACAAGAAAGAAACCCATTCACAAGAAGAAGCCCAAAAGGAGGGACTGAGAAATGGATTTAAGTGTGCGTGTCCTGATAAAACCAAGATGGAAGGTCACCAGTCTCACCACTTTCTATTCTGAATATTGTTTTGTCCCTCCTGTGGGCATTCATTTACCTTATTTTTTCAACTGTATGCCAAGTTTTTCCAATCTGTGATGGACATTGAAAAAGTATGTTTATGTTTTTTTTTAAATGTGGTCAAGAATCAATAATGAATAAATACTTGGTTTTAGAAAGAGATGGTTATCATTTAAATGTAAAAACTCTAGAAATAGTTGAATGCATATTTATTCCCTAGATGGGTTCCTCTACTATAAATTTTCACAAACAGGGTGGTTGTTTATCATTACTTTTAAGCTTTCAAATATACGCTTTTTTGTATGCTGTATGGTGGGGGTACATTTCATTATTTTTCCATGCGGCTAGCCCATTACTTCAGCCCCATTTGTTGATTTCTTTTGGCTAGGTGAGGAGGAATTGCATGGGGTGGAATTGAATCTGGGTCTTCTGCATGGCAGGTGAGAATTCTACAAATACACAGCTTTTATGCATGAGTGGACACCGGGAATCATACCCAGGTCTCTGGCATTGCAAGGAAGAACTCTGCCTGCTGAGCCACTGTTTTTTAATTGAAGATTAATCTTCATTTGATAGTAGTTCCAACATAATCAAATCATGGTCTATTATCTTGAGAGAGGAGATATTTTGCTGTGTTGTGAGAATAAGCATATTATAGAAGTCTTCCACTCAATTATTCATCTATCCTACAGATATTTGAATACCTACTACATGCCACATAACTAAAAGGTTATTAGTTGTATGTAGTGACGAAGATCAAAGGGACTGTGACTCATGGCAGGTTAAAGTAGCATAACAGATTAGTTTCATTCTGAGAAGGTGGAATGGAGGAGAAACATTCTCTGGAATGTTTCAGACCTTGCTACACTGATAATAACTTTATGTAGAATAATCTACTATGAATCTACCATGGATTAGTCAGGGAAAACGTTAATGAATTTCTACAGTCCTTAAGACACATTTGACTTTTCCTTCTGCCATTTTAAAATGGATTTTTATATAGTTACGCTTCCATTGAAGTTAAATACATTTTCATTTTCTTGTGGATGGGACACATGAGACCTTCTCAAACTCATAGGAACAGAGAAGTCCCTCATTCAATTTAGAGTCATGCACCTAAGTAAAATAAAGGCCTTAAAAAAGCTAATGAAATCTTCTCCCAATAAACTTGTAAAAAAATGGATATTAAATGTTGTGATCTTTGTATTCATCAAATAGTAAAGTATGCCTTCTCCCTACTCCAGGTTCTGTGCTCAGTCATTGCAGGAATATTGCATTATCTTGAGTTGGCCTCCTTCACTTGGATGCACCTGGAAGGCCTGCACCATAACATCATTGTCATAAACTTCAAGGTGGATAAAGACACCAGTGCAAGCAGATTCAAGAAAAGGTACATGTACCCTGTTGGCTATGGGATGCCATTTGTGATTAGAACTGCAGGCTCAGTACCATAAGTACAGCGCATTTTAGCAGTGAGTGTCAAGTTAACTGGTAACAGGAAATGTTTACATACCTGTTGTGCTGGTTTGAAAGGATGTATGTCCCCAAGAAAAGCCCATGTGTTAATCTAAATCCCATTTTTTAAAGGCAGAATAATCCCTATTCAAAAGTGTACGCTGGAAATTTTAATTAGATCATTTCCCCAGAGATGTGATTTAATCAATAGTGGTTGTTAAGCTGCATTAGATGATGACATGTCTTCACGTTGGGTGGGTCTTGATAATTTTCTAGAGTCCTCTAAAAGAAGAAACATTTTGGAGAATAAAATACCTTCGGAGAGAGCAGAGAATGCTGCAGCACCACAAGGCAGAATCCATCAACCAGTGCTTTGGAAATGAAGAAGGAAAATGCCTCCTGGGAAGCTTTATGAGACAAGAAGCCAGAAGAAAAAGCTAAGAGATGATGCTGTGCTCACCATGTGCCCTTCCAGATGAGAGAGGAACCCTGACCATGTTCACCACGTGCCTTTCCTGATGAGAGAGAAACTCTGACTGGGTTCGCCATGTGCCATTCCACTTGAGAGGGAAACTCAACTTCATCGGCCTTCTTGAACCAAGGTATATTTCCCTGGATGTCTTAGACTGGACATTCTTATAGACTTGTTTTAATTGGGGCATTTTCTCAGCCTTAGAACTGTAAACTAGCAACTTATTAAACTCCCCTTTTTAAGAGCCATTCTGTTTGTGGTATATTACGTTCCAGCATCTAGCAAACTAGAACACCTGTTTACATGTGATTCCATGAAGAGGAGGGACAAGTTGAGTTGATACTAACAAAGTTGATGAAAAAAAGGTGGAATATTTTCTCCTTCAGTTCCATGCAAAGTGCAACAAGTACACCATTTCCCTTCACCCT
The DNA here is from genome assembly GCA_004026745.1 of Myrmecophaga tridactyla. Taxonomy (NCBI): domain Eukaryota; kingdom Metazoa; phylum Chordata; class Mammalia; order Pilosa; family Myrmecophagidae; genus Myrmecophaga; species Myrmecophaga tridactyla. The sequence continues at coordinate 111,788 of PVIY010000899.1, forward strand.
CAAAACACCAGCGCAAATAGGTTCAACTACCTCTCTATGCTACTATCTTATCTTTCACCTCCCCATAACTTCATAAACTCATAGGCTTGAGATTTCATTTTATGCTGTATTATTTAAAAATTAAATTGCCTCCCTTGTGATCTCCTCCATTGTTCACTGCAAAACTTCCTTCTCTAAACTTTCCCCCAAGAAGACCATGTAATCTTCTGTGTCTGAAGTTTGTTGACTTCTGTTACATAAAGGCTTTTTCTTTATTATGCCATTAATAAAACCTCATGGTGAAGGCACCTTAGTAGATGCCTGGACAATTTGCTATTAGTAGGATCTCCCATTTTTCAAAACTCCACTTGTATTCTCAGTTTGTATCTAATGGGTGTAAGAACAGAAAGCTATTGCAATAAATTCTTTCCTCTCTCTTTTTGTTTATTGAAAAGACTTGGCAGATGAGCAAAGATTTTTGAACTCTATAACATATAACATAGCATTGCTACTAATGGACTGTTAAAATTTTGTAACGATAGATATTATCTTCATAAACCTAAAAAACACGTTTCATGTACTGATTGAGGAGCATAACTATACTAGTTCCCTATTGTTACTGTAATAAGTTTCCAGAAGCATAATGATATAAACAGTACAGATTTATTACCTTAAAATTCTGGAGACATGAAGCCTCACTGGGCTGAATTCAAGGTTTCTGCAGGTTCTAAGGAAAAATTTCTTCCTTGTCTTTTCCAGGTTCTAGAGACTCCCCACATTCCTTTGATGGTGACTCCCTTCAATTTTCAAAGCCAATAATCTCATTACAACCTCATTTTTTATTATCACATTCTTCTCTGACTCTTCCACGTCTATTTTTATAGATGTAAAAATCCTCAACAACATACCTGTACATCAAATCAAGCAGTACATTAAAAAATATACACCTAGATCAAGTGGGATTAATTCCAGGTATGTAAGGCTGGTTCAACAGAAGAAAATCAATTAATGTAATATACCATATCAATATGTCAATGTGGAAAAACCACAAAGCATCTCGATTGATGCAGAAAATGCATTTGATGAAAACACTTCAAAGGATAGGAATAGAAGGGGACTACCTCAACATGCATAAGGGTATAAATGAAAAACCCAAAGCTAACATCATCCTCATTAGGGAATGACTGAAAGCATTCCATCTAAGGTCAGGAACAAGACAAGGAAGCCCACGGTCACCACTGTTGTCCACCACTGTGCTGGAAGTTCTAGCCAGAGTAATTAGACAAGAGAAAGAAATAAAAGGCATCCAAATTGGAAAGGAAGAAGTAAAACTCAGTGTTTGCAGATGATCTGATGCAATATGTTGAAAATCCTGAAAAATCTACAGCAAAGCCACTACAGCTAATCAATGAGTATGACAAAGTGGCAGGGGACAAGGTCAATACTCAAAAGAGGAGGGAGAGAAATGAGACAAAATGAAGTTTTAGTGGCAGAGATTTCAAACAGAGTAAAGAGGTTGTCCAGGAGGTTATTCTTATGCATTATATAGATATTCCTTTTTACTTGATGGTATTGAAGTGGATAAAGAGAAGTACCTGAAACTGTTGGACTGTGTTTCAGTAGCCTTGAGCCTTAGAGATGATTGTATATCTGTATGTCTTTTACAGTGTGACTGTGTGATTGTGAAAACCTTGTGTCTGATGTTCCTTTTATCCAAGGAATGGACAGATAAGTAAAAAAAGTAAATAAATAATAGGGGGTGGTAAAGGTTAAAAATTGAGTAGATTGAAATACTAGTGGTCAATGAGTGTGAGGGGTAAGTGGTATGTCTTTTTTTTCTTTTTTATTTCTTTTTCTGGGAGGATGTAAATGTTCTTAAGATGTTCACAGTGATGAATACACAATATGTAATGATATTTGAGCCATTGATTGTACAGTATGGATGGATTATATGTGTGTGAAGATTTCCCAATAAAATATTTTAAAAAGAGAATAATAGGAGATAAATAATAATTTCTTATATAACTTGAAAATCAACTTTGGAAATGCAGTAAGGAACAGATTCCCCTTCACAGTATCAATTATCCCTAAAATTACCTAGGAATAAATATGACAAGAAAATGTATTGTCCTTATATGCATGCACACACATATATATAAGTCCTAATAAAAGATGGTGAACAGGGAATGAATGGAAAAATATAGCAATCCCTGAAAGGGAAAATTTGCTACTGCAAATATATCAGTTCTCCCTCAAATTAATCTATAAATTCAATATATTTCTAACCTAAATCCAAGAGTATTTATTATAGCATTTGACAAGCCAATTCTAAAGGCCAAATATGAGAAAATCAGCAAAAGCAGCCTTAAACCTCAATACCAGGCTTCGTTTTAGGCCTGAAATTTTCTCTGTACATTTCTGTGTGGAGACTGGATCTAGAGGGGCAAACGTAAAAAAAATCCAGGGTGGTGGTTAATACATTTTAGTTCTCTTCCTCACTCCTCTTTGTTGCATAATGCGGTGTCATAAATCGGAAAAATATTAGTCAGTCTTTAGTCTTTTTCAAAGAGCCTCACTTCAGATAGAAGTCATCATTCTACATAGCACTTTATTAGTTAAGCCGGGCACATGATATTATACTGAGGTAAAAGAAATTAAGTGACTTTTCAAAGACCATAGAGGGTCCAGGGTTATAACTTAGATCTATGAGATTTCTGAGAAAGCCCAGAGATAAGGATGTTGAAAAAGGTTAGGTGAAAATAAACTGTTTGAGTAGACTAATGCATCTTAAACATCGTCATCATTCAAGTCTTTCCACTGGGCAGAAAGTTGCATCACTAAAAGAAAATTTGGCTTTATTGACAACAAAGTATATCATTATTTATGTATTTACAAAAAAACAGCATAATACAATTATCCCTTCCACATTGCAGGGGGCCTTGAGAATTCCTCACCACCTCACCACGATCTGGAAAATTTGTGTAGAAATTTTTTGGCCCTCCATTCACACCAGTTTTCTTCAGCGTTTCAGGAAACTCCCTACCTGCCTCTTCATCAGAAATGCTCCCTCTCCTGTTACTTTTACATTGCATAGACTAAACTTTTTTTTAATTTCAGATTAACCTTTTGCTGGACTGAAAATCTATAAAAGACCTTTCACCTTCATTTTTTCTCTAAGAAATCATGTAAGGACTGAACCTTTTCTTGTTTGATGCCAAAGTGTAACCAGGATGCCTTTACTATAAAAATCCTGCACCCCAAAATGTTGCAATTTCTATGTGAGAGGTATGCAGATCACAGTGTTTCATGCAAATGCTTTGCAGATTCTGCTGTAGCTGACACATCAGCTTCACAGATTTCCTTTTCTTTTTCCTTGTATGCATTAAGGCCAGCTCACTGACATAGTAATGGCACTAATGGCAGCAGCTATTTAGCGGCTTCCACAAACTCCCCCCAAATTCCCAGTTAATGTCTTATGCTCACCCACAATATATGGAAATGGCAATGGGGAAAGTTGTGAAGTGGAAGGAATAACTGTACATGGCTAATAAACAGAAAGAGAAAATCAGTACCAAAGAATGGAGCACAACACAAATATTTTGATCATAAACGTTATTCTAGTGGCTGTGGCTGAGCATCAACCACACAATTCTCATTATCAAGAAAGATATTATTTTCTTAGAAAAACAGCAGACATTCTTAGAAATCAACTCAAATATTTTTTTTACTGTGGAACCTTCCTTTTAATTAAGACCCTGAGTGGCAAAATGAACAGTGCTTTTTATAACAGTTCTATAATTAACAAAAAGAAATGTTTATTCATGACTGTTTCCTGAAATCAGAGCATGGCATTAAATAAATTATATTTCAGAAGGTTATTCTGAGAGAAGCAAAGCAAATGGTCCACGTACAAGGCTTCCTATTGTTGGAATATGGTCAGAGGTGGACTTCAGAGAACCTAGAGAGGACAGGGCAAAGTATTCTTCTTTTAGATGATCTTCACTAAATAACATTTCTGTCAGGCACACTTTTCAATGGCACAGATATCATGAGGTTTTACTCTCTCTTATGGTGTAAAATGATGCAGTAACGAGGATGGAAATAGTTTGACAGCTATCAAACAAAACATACCATCAAATTCAGCATATTAAAACAGGCTTCTATTGTTGAAGAGAGAAAAAAAATGAAATAATAAATATTAAGGGATCTAGACAAAGAGATATTTGTAGGTATATTTAGAAACAAAGATTATATTTAAAATATGACAATGGAAATCTGTGGTTTCTAGTAATTGTAGGAAACATGAGTTAAAACTTAAGGAGGCTTACTGCCCCCAGAATATGCTTTGCATCGTACTGCATGCTGAGTGTTCCTCTCTGGCCTTAACAAAATAATATAGCATTTTGGGGCAAAGATGCAGCCCAGCAATCCAGCACTGGAGGCCAAGATGGAGAAGATCTCCATGGCCACCATGACCTTCCCCTTGGTGCTGTGGTAGACAGGGAGGAAAGTGACCTAAACACTGCAGAACACCAGCATGCTGAAGGTCAAGAGCTTGGCTTCATTGAAGGTGTCAGGCAGGTTCCTGGCCATGAAAGCTATGGTGAAGCTTCCCAGGGCCAAGCATCCCAGGTACCCCAGGACACAGTAGAAGGCAGTGAATGAGCCCTTGTTGCACTCGATGATGATACAACCAGGCTCAGAGTGTGTGTCTATGTCAATGAATGGGGAAGAAGTTCCCAGCCAGATTCCACAGAGAGTCATCTGGATCAGGGAGCAGATGGGAATAACCGAGTTAGGTGCCCCTGACACCAACCACTGCCTCATCCTTCTCCTTGGTATGGTGACCTTGAATGCCAGAACCACGGTGATGGTTTTGGCCAAGACAGTGGACACGACCCTGGTGAACACCATTCTAAATGAGATTTGTCAGAGGATCTAGGTGGCTGTGTTAGGAAGACTGATGAAGAAGATGGAGCAGAGAAAGCACAAGAGGAGGGAGATGAGCAGGACGTAGCTGAGAGCCCTATTGTTGGCCTTCACTATGGGAGTGTCTCGGTGCTTCACAAAGACCCCACGAACAACAGCCATGAGCAAAGAGAAGCAAAGAGCTGTGCAGGCCAGAGTCATCCCCAGAGGGTCTTCATAAGCCAGGAAGGTCACAGCTTTTTGGAGGCAGCGAGTTCTTTCCCTGTTTACATACTGATAATCTGGACACTTCATACACTGGTCTGTTTCTGGCGAGAAATGAAAAGTGTCATCAGCCCAATAATTTTCTCTTATTCACAGGACCCCAAACGAATCACACTGGACAATTTTTGCCAAATTCTGTCCAGCTCTTATGGATTTTCGTGTTTCACCAAGTTTGGTTTTCATCACCCAAACGTTCTCTTAAACCTCTGGTCTTCCTTTAGACTTTCAATTTCATAGCAGTTGCATTTATCCTTCACAGTTGGGCTTCATTTCTTTTCCTTTTAAATATGTATTGGCATATACTATTTACTCATAAAAAGGCACAAATCATAAATGTATTGATTAATGAATTTTGAGGATGTGAACACCTGTAACACCACACCAGGCCAAGGAATAAAACATATTCAGCCCCTTAGAAGCCCCTTTCCTTACCCTTTATCCCTTACCATTATCCCTGGCACATCTCCAAAGAAAAAATCTCCTTTATTTCTGACCCTATAAATTAAAATTATAAATTCTGCTCATGTAATTTTACCAAATAATATGTTTCTGAGAATCATCAATACCACTGGATATAGCTATAGTTCAATCATTTTTTGGGGGGGTGCATGACCTGGGAATTGAACTCAAGTCTTCTGTATGGAAGGCAGGCATTCTAACCATTGAACCACATATACGGTTCAATCACTTTTTAAATACATGTTTTTTGTTACTTTCCATTTGCAAACATATCATATCCAGCAAACATACATTTCCCATATCCTCTATGCCCAGCTCCTTAGTAATATCTAATTTTCTGTCTTTTGGGTTTGTTTTTTCTAGACATCTCTTATAAATGGCTCTATAAAATATCTGTTCTTTTGCATCTTAATTATTTTCATGAGTGTAATGTTTACAAAGTTCTTCCATGTAGCAGCAAATTTCAGAAATTCATTTTTATTTGTGATAAAATAATATTTCATTATGTATATGCACCATATTTTGTCTATCCAATCGTTGTTGATGGAAATGGGCATTTTTCACCTGTTGGCTACTGGGACTAATACTGCTATAATCATCGTGCACAATTACCTATTTGAGAACCTATTTTCATTGTATTTGGGTATATGCCTAGAAGCAGAATTGGCAGGCCATATGGTAATTCTACATTTAATTTTTTAAGCAACTGTCATACTGGTTTTGACAGTGGTTACACAACTTTACATTCCTACCAATGGTGCATTAGAGTTTCAATTTCTCTGTGTACTTTCCAACACTTGCCAGTTTACATTTTGAAAATGTGGTGATCTTTGTATTTGTGAAGTGGTATAATCCATACACTTATACTCCTGGATAGAATTCAGTTATATTAATGCATCATATTTTATTAACCCATTTTGCTACTGATGAATGTTTGGATTGTTTATGGGGTTTGGTTATTACTAATAATGCTGCTATGTACATCTTTATATGTCTGATACGAATATGATGCTGTATTTCTCAGTCATAAAATATACAGGTACCCACCTTTGCATGCAATACCATACATTTTGCAAATGGTTACACCAGTTTTTACTCCAACAAAATGTATTGGATTTCTAGTTGTTCTAAATTCTCTCTTGACACTTGACACAATATCTGTTTAGTTTTAGCTATTGTGGGGGATATTTTAAGGTATTTCACTAAGATTTTTATTTGCAATTTCCTTGAGACTAATTAATTTGAGTAGTATCTCAAATGTACATTGCACATTTAGAGACACTTTTGTGTGAAGAGCCTGTTCACAAAGCATGCCCTTTTTTCTAAAGAAGTTTCTTCATATCTTGTTTTGTGGGGCCTCTCTACATATTCCACATGTGATTTCTTATTGGCCCCATCTATTTTTTCTTTACTTTTTTGTGTGTGTTTGTTTGACCCTATATATTTTTTAGATTTTGTTTATTTTCTATTTATGATACATAGCCACATACAAACACATTCTTATCATATGATCATTCCATTCTTATTATGTAATAAATAGCTCACATATCATCACATGGTTGTATATTCATCATATGATCATTTCTTAGAACATCTGCATCAATTCAGAAAAAGCAATAAAAAGAAAACAGAAAAAAATTCATATATACCATACCCCTTAGCCCTCCCCTTCACCGATCACCAGCATTTCAATCTACGAAATTTATTTTAACATTTGTTTCCCCTATTATTTATTTATTTTTAATCCATATGTTTACTTGTCCATTGATAAGGACGACAAAAGCAGCATCAGACACCAGGCTCTCAGAACCACACAGTCACACAGCGACAGCCATATCATCATACAATTATCCTCAAGAAACATGGCCACTGGAGCACAGCTCCACATTTTCAGGCAGTTCCCTCCAGCCTCTACATTACCCCTTAACTGAACAGGTGATATCTATTCAATACATAAGAATAACCTCCAGGATAACCTCTCAACTCTGTTTGGAATCTCTCAGCCATTGACACTTTATTTTGTCTCATTTCATTCTTCCCCCTTTTGGTTGATAAGATTTTCTCAATCCCTTGATGCTGAGTCTCAGTTCATTCTAAGATTTCTGTCCCACGTTGCCAGGAAGGTCCATGCCCCTGGAAGTCATGTCCCAAGTAGAGAGAGGGAGGGTGGTGAGTTTGCTTCCTGTGTCTGGCCCTATCTATTTTTAATATGTTATTGCACTAGCTACTTGTCATTTCACTGATGAACAGGAAATTGTAGTTTCGTATACCTGCATTTACTTAAATTTGGCTTTGAGGGTGATGCTATAACTGTTTTGCTTAGGAAAGTTTTGCCTTCCTAAGTTGAAAGAAATTTTCTCCTTTGACTTCATTTACATTTTTAAACATTTTACATATATCTATAACAATTCTCCCATTGTCTAGTCCATATATGAACAATGTGTTTCTGGATTTGCCACTTCATTCCTTTCACTTATTTTGTATCCTTATGCTGAACCACATTACTGTGACTTTAAAAATCTTGAAACAGGAGAAGTGTTCCTATTTCATTCTTTATCTTCAAGTTTGCTTTAGCTATGCTTTTGTTGTCTTCATATTCTTAAGAATTTTATAAGTTCCAATTCCAAAGACAGTTGTGATTGTGATACCAATTGCATTGAATCAGTAGATCAATTTAGAGATCGCTGGTATCTTGAAATGTTGCATCTTTTCATCACTGGGCATGGATTATCTTCCCATTACTTTCAGTCTTCTTAAAAATTTTATTACTATGCTTCTATAACTTTATGAGCACAGTCTTTCCAATGTTTCCTTAATTTTATTTATGTGCATTTTATGTTTTCAAGATATTGTAAATGTCATTTTTTTAAATTTTATTTTAGAATGGCTTATGACTGGCCTATATAAATTTATGTGTCTAATTTCCTTGAACTCAGACCACTGAAATCAGTTTATAAAAATCTTCATATTTTATACTTACACAATAATATCACCTGCAAACAAAATCGGTTTTATTTTATCATTTCTAGTGATGATTCCTTTTACGTCTTTTCTTATTCTGCTGGTCAGGACCCCCAGGTAATGTCTAGTGGAAGTGGTGTGTTCAGCACTTTAGTCTCTTTCTTGATCTCTCTGTCCTGAAATGCTTTCACTATTGCACCATAAACTGGAATGCTTGCTCTAGTTTTCAGGAAGTATTTGTTATCGGATTATTATGGTTTCCTTCTATTCCTGATTTGATTTGATAAGAGTTGTTTTGTTGTTCTTTGTTTTAAGACAATGAATGGGTGCTGAATTGTATTAAATGTTTTCCTGCATTTATTGAGATGATTATTTCTCCTTTTCAGAAGGCTCATGCAGGGAATTACTTTGCCCAGCCAAACTGTGTCAGGATATAGCCTCTTTATAAAGAGATGGATTGGGAATGTGGATTTTTAAAGATATGTGAGTTTACATTCAAAAAAGAAAGTGTCCTGTAAATTCCCTTTCTTGTAATGATCTTGCCAGATTTTGGTACCAATGTTATGCTCTTCTCATAATACAAATTGTGAAGTTTTCCTATTATCTGGACGAGTAAATGAGTATTATTTTTTCCTTGAAAATTTGGTAGAATTCCGCAATGAAGCCATTGGTTGCAATAAAACTTTAGAGAATATTTTAAACTAGGGATTCAGTATCCTTGGTAGATATTAAACTTTTCAGATTTTTAAAAATTATTCTTGGGACAGTTTAGTAACTTTTACTTTTCTGGGATTTTGTGAATTTCATTAAGATTTTCAAGTGTATTGACATGAAGTTATTTTTACTATCTTTTTATGATGTTAAAAAATGTCAATACAGACGACCCACTTTTGACTCCTGCTGTAATTTATCATGTGATTTTTCATAATACATCTTTCTAGTGGTCTCCCACTTTGTCTTCTACTAGAATTGGCTTTGACTGTATTACCCTCTCCTTATTTGGCTTTTATTAGGTTTTCTTCTTTATTTATAGCTTTCTGTCTTCTAATTTCTTTATGTTCAGTTTGCTGTTCTTTTTCATTTTGTGATGAATGCTTGGAGCTTACATATAAATGTACATAGTAAATAATAAATAAATTTAATATGTAAAATTATATATTTTTCTCTAAGGAAGCTATAACTCCATCCCATAAGACTTGATATGTAATATTTTCAATTTCAAAACATTTTATAACTCCTATTGTATTCTGTACTTTTAGATATGTATTGTTTAAACGTTTATTTCTTCATTTCCTTACACGTTGGGGGCAGTATTCTTCATATGAGTACACGAACATATACTAACACTTGCCTTATACCCAATGGGTACATAAATCATTTTCCCAAATTGACTAAACACCACATTATAGTATCATTCTCAACTTGTTTCAAAGAACAGAAATAATAGTATATATTTTGTGAAATTAAACTACACATAACTCACAGGAAGAAAATAAGAAAATCAGCACTAAAGGGGTGAATCCAGCATTTAATATCACGAATATAAGTAATTTCAAGATGTTAACTATAGTACGGAACAATCACAAACATTGGTTTTCTGTCCCTTTTCTACATCATGTGCTAATCTCCATCCCCAATCTTCTCTGGCCTCCTGTCACATGAATCTTTGTCTTCCAATTCCCTGAGCCTAATAATTGTGCCAAGAATTTATTCCACCCTTCAATAATCTCACCTGATACTAATTCTAATACTAATTCTACTGCCTCTGTGGAGAACTCCATGATCCCCTCCTTCTAATAGATACTGTTCCATGGTCCCTGGATGCACCTTTATTACAGCCTTTAAGGACGAATGCAAACTGTCTCTGTTTTCTCTCCCTTACTCGGCTCTAAACTAGAGCAGAGCAGAAATTGAAACCTACTCACTGAGCATCTGCTTTATCATCATCATGTTGAGCAACATAGAAATACCTTTTTCTTAAATCAATCACAATTTTCTGAACATCTGTTCTGTGTCCACAGTGTTAGGCACAGGAAAACTGAGGATGGTTTAAATCCATGCCTTCAACGTAATCTAAATAGACATTCAAACAAGAAAGGAAGCAGGTAATTATAATACCATGTATTAAATTCCAAGATATGGATGAAACAGGTTACTGTGGTGTGTTTAAAAAAAGTGTTTCCTAAAAAAGATTTTGCCTGCAATGAGTCAAGCTAATTCAGGGCAGAGAGTGTCATTTCAATGGAAAATATTATTGATTATAAAAATTAAATTAGTCAATGAAAGAAGGAAGATTTTGACTCTGCATTTGTCCTCCATATCCCTTCCAATTCATTGTATCATTTGGAGACATAAAGAAGAAGTGGGGAGTTTCTCTGTGGACACACAATTACCTGTCTTATTGGAAATCTCATTCTCTGGGCAGGGGATACAAAGAAAACAACAGGCAGGCTTTCTTTCCTGAGCAGTTTTCCAGAATCCAGGAAGACACCTGTCACTGCATACAGACAAAGGAGTCTGAAGAAAATCAGACATGTGTTGTTAACATCTGTGACTTTAACCATCTAATAATTAGGCTATTTTGGATACTGGACCATTAACAAATTTAAATTTTAAATAAATCAAATTAATTGATGGGTGTCATCTGTATGGTGTGGTTTGAAATATATAATAATTTAGATATATGTATTTGAATAAATTTATTCTTTTCTCCATCCCTTGGATAGTGGGTAAAAAAAATCTTCCACTTGAAAGGTGAGCTGTTAAATGCCTAGATTTGCCCATTTAGTGAACAGTAAGGGTGTAGAAAACCCCCAAAGACAAGATTTTGATAATTTATGCGTAATATAAAAAAAGCATGGCCTGGGTCCCACTCACCTCGGAAAATCCTATGGCCCATGCTATCGAACCTTCAGATATAGACAATTGTAGATTACATGACACATCTGAGGTAAATTGTCCTATTTTGACTTTAAGTCCAAAACCTTCTGGAAAATTCCAGAAGTTGAGAATGTCATAAATGGCATCCAATTTTCTTGCATCATCCAAATTCACTGGGTCACCAGCAGGATTGTTAAATTGGATGTTCCTCGGAAATGGGTGCAGCTAAAAGAGAGGCATCATTACGTAAGGAAGTGTGCCCCAATATTGAGGACAGAAAACCCAAACTCAGGAACACCCCTGATTCTCTGTAAACCCCTTCTTCATAATGCAATTTGATTATTATCATCGAATGAAGGAAAACAAATGGAAGTATATGGAGGACTAAAATAAAATGATGTTTATAAAATAGCAGTCAGTTTCAATAGAAAACTCCAAAGACAAGGGGATCAAATCAATCGGTGTTTGTGGGATGCAGGAAAATCTTAGTGGAAGAATCAAAACTAATGATTCTTTTGCTATCTGAATTCTCCAATAGCATCATCTTGCAAAGCAAGCTTATCAATAACTTCAGCAGTTACAATGGGCAGAATTAAATGAGATAATTTATTTATGGTATATACTACAGTACCCTGCTTATATAGTCATTTAAAGAACGAGTTCTCTTCATGTTGTCCCAAAAATTTCATGGAAGATGTCTGGATATTTCCTATTAAAAACATTCCTTGGGTGCGATTTTGAGGTACTTAACACAAAACATTGTCCTTAATTCATAACTCATTTACTCCCTGCCACTTGACACCTTATTTTTGATGACATTTCTATGTAGGTCTAGATTTACCTCCTAGCCGGTGAACAAAGTACATAAACTTCTGTGATTTTGGAGAGTGATTCCTAAACTACTTGACACAAACATACGTGGAATGTCAAAATGTACACTTATGACACATCTTAAAATACATGTGGTATGAAATGGAAGAGGCATTACCTGCCAGGGTTCAGCAACCAGCTGATCTCCATTTCCTACTGACTGTCTTTCCGCTCATTGAAGAAGCATTTTTGAAGGGTCTGAGCCACGGCATACACTGCATTGTACACATGACAATTCCCTTCTTTCATGAACTTCTCGAATTGTTAAAAAGGCAAGGACTCCAAGGAGGCATTGAGTGGACATTGCTCCAGTGTTTTACAGTCAGATTTAGAAACCAAGCAGTCAAAACAGATGGACCACAATTTAGTGAGGTAAAAGTCTTCTGAGTATTTGGAAGGGTTAACTGTCTGAATAAAAGTCTTGAAACCAGGTATGTCACCATGATGATGTGAAAAAATGAGCATTCCATGGAATGAGTCAAGGAGAAACTCTCTCTCGTTGGAGGAAAAATACCACTGTGAGGTTGTGACCCAGACTTTCCAGATCACTAAACATTCCCATTTGTGTAAGTTAAAACCTAGCAGTGAGTCAGAGTCCCCATAAACGACAATCACATTCACGGAGGATTCCTTGATCCACAAATGATAGTGCCAGTACTTTGAGAAATATAATCTCGCAGTGACGGGGATCATTTCCACAAAAGCTGCACAGACTCCATTCCTGTCCATCTCTCCTCTCAAGTCCCAGAGGAACTGAACACCTCTCTTGTCTTCTGAGAAGGCCAGTCCCACCCAGGTCCAGCCGAAATGCAGCATCAATGAGACCATGCCAAGGGCCAGAGATGTTTCCTTGGGGGCCATCTGATTGAGAGATGTAAACTGGCCACCATCACTCAGGTCAGGATAAAAAAGGCCATAGGAAAGCTAAAGGGGAAACATAAAATGAACCAGTGTAAGGAAGAAGATTGGTGAGAAACATAACCTCAATCCTTGTTAATATTAAGCAATGATGGGAAGCGATAGAAGGGAAGATTGGCATATGCTGTGTTCTCATCCTACCCCGATCCATGAGAGCTTTCTAAAACACAACTGATGATTCTGAGGTTGAAGAAAATATTTTCCTCTCCCCCCTCACCTTTCTTTCTATTTCAAATAAAAGACAAGGGCACATCCTGCCAAGGGTCTGTATACTGGTTGTACGCTGAGAGATGAATAGGTACAACTACTTCATTTCCCCCCCTTTTTTTGAAAGTAACTGAAAATGGCACTAAAGGAAACATGATTTAATTTCCCCTCCCCTCCACCCAGGCTCACCTGTGGTACTTTGTAGAATTCGAGGAGTGTCCCAATATGAGCAGATATTGCCCATGTTGTCCCTTTAAGGGCTGCTACAGATTTTCTCTCTGTCCTACAGGTGTAATTAGGGATGCCCTTGTCCAGCCCTGATTGCCAAAGAATGGTACTCTCCAATGTCCTCTGTTCACTGTGTATGGCATTATAGAGATCATATCCCAGAGAAATACCGGGTAAAAGATAGGGGTTCCTGTTGATCTCTTCAATGGCAAAAACCAAAGCCAGGACAAACTGGTAGTTTTTCATCTGAAACCTGCACTGAGGGCACAAAGATATTTAGGCAAAAGTACCAAATCACAGTTATCTTCAAATCCAACACAATGACTGAACTGAGAAGGAAATCACAGTTGACTGAGACTCTATGTGGCAGCAGTTGGCTCTTTTGAGATCTTAGAATTTTAGTTAATGCAAGTAATATAATATTGGCTCTAGAATGTCTTGACTGAGCGCTATATACATAGAGGAAGAAGACGCTATAAAGTGTGATGAATGGAAAAACAGACTGACTTTCTGATTGCATTTGCAATTTATTTTTGATTCAGAAGCCACAGTGCTTATTATCATATTAACACATTATTCACTGTTTTGTAGTATGCTGCTAATATGAACATGAGTTTGAAGACAGAGTAATTCCAACTGAAGTGTGTATCTCCTAATGGTTCAGTTCCACATCATAAGCAAAATCAGATGTGGTTGGCAGAGGCATAACATCTGAAGGTCCCACCAGGACACTGGCAATCATATAGCTTAAGCCTTTACCCCATCAAACTTTTGGATATTCCATCATGAAAAATCAATAAACTTTCCCAGAGCCTGCCCATGCAAAAGTAAAAAAAAAAACAATCAACAAACTGAGGAGAACCACAGAGCCCCAGTGAATGTTGAATCATAGAAAGAAGGAATATTTAGTAGAAGCAAAAACCTGGAGAGGGAGCTGATACTTACCTATAACTAAAAAGGATGGGGAACACGTTAGGATTCTAGTTGGAAAATCATCATAAAGTCTAAAAGGTCTATTATCCATTTTTCAGTTTAAAACTGCAACAATTACGTTAACATGAATAATCAACATCCTCAGTAGTATCTCCTCCAAATGATCCTTATGTTTTTCACATTTCCTGTAGACCTGTGCACAGTTCCATTTTCATTCTTAGGAAATCATCTCCCAGGCCTAAGAAAATTCCCTTACCTTTTATTACCTGAGATCTGCAATTCCAACAAGAATAAAAGAGTCCCATATATTTATTTTGAATTTGCTTTTGTTTGGACTTGATTAACATTTTACTAACTGTTCCTGTTCCCTGTACCCTCTAGGAGAATGGGTACTCTTCTATAGTTGGACAAGGGGTTCCAAATATATCCAATAAATCAAACTTCTTAAACTTGTTTCACCATATAGTTGATATTATATATATGCATATACATATATATTATTTGTTTGAGAAATATTGAAATTCCTCACTATGATGGTTGATTTTATATCTTCTTGTTTCTCTTTTTTAGCTTTATTCATTTGAGTCTTAAAAATATCCTCATATAATATATGACAATTACTGTACCTTTGTGATGAGTTGGGCCTTCTATCATTATGGATTGACCACTTGATGCCTAATATGCCTTATACCCTGATCCATTTTCCCTTAATATAAAAATACTTACACCCGATTCATTTTAGTTAGTACCTGCCTAGGATATCTATACATTCTACTGCATACCCTGGCTTTCAAGTTTTCCTTTGTTCCCAATGTAGTCTTATAAATACATTTCACAGGTAAAAAGCATGATGAGTCTTTATGAAAATAAATTGAATTATCTGAAGAATACAGAGAGGCAGCCAAATTTTCCTTACTGCAGATGTGTCTTGTACCTGAAAATAAAGCATCCCTATTGGAGTAATAAAGAATAAAGCTTGCATGTTACTTGGGTTCTCCATTGAGTAGATGCTAAAATGTAGTTAGGAGTACAATAAATTTACTGGTATATAAGAACTTTGAAAAATTAAGGAAGTGAAAGTTGGATTAGGCATGGAGAGCTTCTTACCACAATGTGAGATAAAAATCCTCAGGCCCCACTCCTTATCTGCTGAATCAGAGGGTCTTGGGTGTGGGTAGTGTTTAGCCATCCAACTGTGTTCTTTTTTGTTTTGAATGTGCAGGCACCAGGAATCAAACCTGGGTTTTTGGTATGGCAGGCCAGAACTCTGCCTGCTAAGACAATGTGGCCTGCCCCATTCAACTGTGTTTTAACAAACATTTCAGGTGATTGCAATGCATGATAGTGTTTGAGAATCACTAGTTTTGGGGATAAAAGCCATAATATCTAAGAAATAAATGTAAATGCAGAAAAAGTGGTTTTAGAAAATGTAAAATACAAGATTCTTAAAACAGGGAACAGACAAAATCGTCTGGATTGACAGCTCAAATTATGCCTAGATTGCCTGGATTTGAAGAGAGGATTAAGAAGTAAAAATTTAGTAAAATTTTCATCTAAGTCAATGAGGCAAAGCTTCAGATTCTGTGTTCTCCTTTTCTTTTGACTGAAAAGTACTTTAAAGTAGAATGCAAATAAGTTGCATATTGCTAAGCTAGTAGAGGACATTTTAACTAGAACAATTGTACAACTAGCAAACCTAGGAACAAATAAAGGAAGTGAACTAAAGCAGCTAATAAAGAACTACAGAGGTGTATCCACATATGCCATTTTAATTATTTAAATCATTTTTCAATATTCAGTGCTAATCTATGCACAGACAACATGAAATCAACACTAAACATAGGTACCAAAATTCAGGGATTATCCATGACATGCCATTAAAATATTAAAAAATAAAGCTACATTTAATATGAGACAATTAATACTTTCACACACACTTAAGGCAAAATAAATGTTAAAGGAGAAAAAAGTAGGGTCTAAAAAGCATTAGCACCACATTGTAAAAGCAATTAACAGCATGGAATTATACACTTAAAAGTGGTTAAATAGCAAATTGCATTTGATATACATATTATTACATTAAAATAAGTAAATTAGTAAATGAAATAAAAAGCATGTGAACTGTAATACATATCACTTATAAAATAAAGTTTTTAAAAATATTAAGCAAAGTGAACTAAAACCACAATGACAGAATTCAATTTACCTTTTTGTAGTGTACCAAAAAATTCAATAAATGAATTATTTGTAAACTTGAGTCCTCATATAGTCATGTAATTCACATACACACACACATGACTGTTAATATATAAATTTCAAACTTTCTCCCTATGAAGCAGAGAAAACATATCATTGTAAAATTAAGTGTCATTCTTGTTTACCAAGTAAGTTCTACATTAGAATCAATTACTGAATTACTGAAGCCATCAGAAAAGAGAGATTCTTTGAACAATCACTGAAATTCCCATTCAGTGGCTTATAAAATGAGCAAACAGGTTTTGAATCCAGTTTATTTAGCCCAAATAATTCTTGTTACACACCAAAATGCAGTAAACAAATGTGACAACTTATTAACTAATAATCATACTCATGAATAATTCTTGGATTAAAGAGGTAACCATACCAGTAATCAGAAATTAGGAGCAAGTTGCCAATGAGACAGAGAGAGGGGAAGTAAGTTTCTAATCTGAGATAAAATATCTGAGGGCTTCATTACTTGAATAAAAAATAGAAAGGAGGAATCAAATAATGTGAAGTAAACCTCAACTCAAAAGGAGAAAATCAAGGGGAAAAAGAGAAATAAAAGGAGTAAGAAATTAGTTTTAAAACACAAAAACAGTACACAACAGATGTAAATTATGTCCCAAAGAAAAATAGTCAAGGGATCTGTTGTTTTAAAAAGGCCAATATAAATATATCATCCAGACAATTTTGATGTACAAAAAAATAGAGAAAACAACTGTTAGCAACATTAGGTAAGAGGAAGGTACAAGAATGAAACCAAAAAAGAAATTTATTATCATGAAGAGAACATTGTGTATAATTACATGTAAATACTCTCTATGATCTTAATGAAAGGACTGTTCCATTTTTTATATTTACTCAAAGGAAATATAATTATAATCAACCAACTGAATGAAATATCAATGAAAGGTGGAAATTATACCAATGATAAGAGAAGGTATCAGGCATATTTTTAAGAAATGAAATTCAAAATATACCGCATAGATAGATTCATAGAAATATTTTTCTCAAACTTAAGTAAGAGAGAATTACTCTTGTGGGAAACTCTTCCAAAATAGAGAAAAAAAAAGGAGCAGCAAAAGTTTGACCAACACTGAAAAGAAAATATGAGTGAAGAACCATCTTAAGGATATGATTAACAAATTAGGTAATTGTTCTCTAATGGTCCTTACACTTCTGCAAGGATAAAAAATTATGTGCTCATTGAAGTAGAAAAAACATTGAACAAATTTAACGTCTGTTTCTAAGTAACACTGGTTGAGGAGAAGGCGTTTCCTTAATATGATTAAAGACAAGAACAAAAACCCTCTCAAAGTCAGATCCTCGGCTTGGCTTAATGCAAAGATAATGAGTCACACTCAGGTATGGGTTAGGGTGAGTCGTGGCAGAATTACCCCCACCCAGGAGCTCATTTACCTGGTCAAATACTCCTCCGTTTCCAGATATGAAGGCACGGACACTATAACCAGGTTTATTGATGAAGTGTCATCTCCCTCAGGTATTGTGGGATAAAAAATCCTTAAAGAATCCCTGAACAAGAGGTATTTCTACTAAAATCAAGATTAAAAGTGCATTCTGTTAGTCTCAGAATTACTTAGTACATTACTGGACTTGTTAGCCTATCAGATAGTACAATAAAATAACAGGCAAAAAAGAATGGAAAAGGAGGAGCAAGCCACAATATTTTTCTGGGGATAAGACTGTTCAAGTGAGAAGCCCAAAAGAAAATATGAAAATGATATGTAATTGATAAAGATGTAGTCAACAAAGCATATAGCTGTCAATGGTTTCTCAGTATAACATCAATAACTTATAAAAGCGTTATGAGAAAATATGTATTGATAGCAACAGACTTAAAGCTTTCTCTGCCTACTGTGGACAAGACTATAAAGCTCTAGTGATGAATGTAAAAGCATTAAAAACAATATCACAAAGATGTCAATAGTCTATAAGGCTTTCTATGAATTAACTCAGACAGTAGATTACAGGTGACCAGGGCTTAGGAGAAAGGGGAATTATTGATTGTTGGTGCAGATTTTCTGTGTGAGGTGTTGAAATTTGGGAATAATGAATGTTGGTAACGGTGGCACCATGTTGTGAATGCCATTAATACCACTAAATTGTATACTTGAAATGGATTAAAATGGAAAAATTTGAATTGTATATATGTTGCTACAATAAAAAGTTTTAAAAATAGTTTCAAGGAATTTTTTAAAGTAATGGTAATATAGCTTTAGAGGTTTTCTAAAGGCATGAAAAGTTCAGGAAATTAGTGAAAATAATTGAGAATGGTAAGGAGTGAATTTGACTTATCAAAACCCATAATTGCTATTATTAATTGGCCACAATATTTTAAGCAAGTTAGAATGGCACTAGAACATATGGATATATCACTTGTAGAGTAGAAAATAGAAGCACAGTGTGTGTTTAAGTAAGTGTTTAATTCATCATAAAGATGGTATTGAAAACCAGTAGAGGAATAATGAACTGTTTAAATAGTGGTGAAGGTATATCACTTTGAATATAAAATCAAGGTAATCTACTTCACACTTGAGGCAAAAGCTTCCCACTTTTCGTAAAGAGAAACAAAGTACTGTTTATAAAATTGTAGCTTTGGGAGGCATGGAAAAAGGCAGATATAACAGGAAAAAAGGTGATTAAATTTAATTCTACATGAAATTTCATGTTGATTTCAATCTTCAACATGCCTTAGGCAAAACCCTTAAAACAAGCAACAATCTGATAAATTGAATAATATGAAAAGCCAAATACTCGTGTTTTATGATAAGTAAAGTATTTTTTAAAAATGAAAATGCTTATAATTGAATAGGAAAACAGGAAAAATCATAAAAATCATCAAACGATATATTCTTATGATCAATTGAGATATTGAAATAATGCCAATCCATCTATTAATAAAATAAATACAAATATAATCAATTGTTTTCATACATTAATCTGTCCAAGTATTTTTTTAAATGGGAAGGAAATGGAATCTGTGCTTCATGGTTATTTAAAGTGTGAATTATTGCATTTCTGGAGGGTTCCTTAACAGTATGTCATTAAAATGCACATAGTCTTGCACTTGACCTCTTTAAAGATTTCATTTGCTTTTTCCAAAATGCAGTATAAAGGTCTATCTACTCATATGCCCATTATTGTCAATTTTAGTAGCATGTAATTAGAAACCAAAAAAAATACAACAAGTTGTTGGGTTAAAATTATGGTAGTTCTAAGTCTATAATATTAATGCAGGTGTAGGAATGATGGTTGAAGAAATTTATGCATATAAAACGTATTTATGACATCCTGTTTTGTAAGAAAACCAGGTTAAAGAGGAATGGGGACAAAATGATCCCACTTTTGTAATAATCCCATATTTATGCACAGAAATGTAAAGAATATGATGAGGGCTTCATTCTGGGTTTCAGGACTGGAGGCAACTTTTGCCTCTGTGAGCCTGTTGCTCCATAAATAAATATATATTAGATATCATATTTCATGACTGAATTGGTATAAAGACAAATATATTAATATTATATGTTAAAACATTTTCTTTGACCAAAACTATTTTTTTCTTCTTAGCATAAAGGACACGAAAACATTTTCTTGATCTCCTGAAGTCTTGTGAGCCCTGGGCACTGTCCTTCTGAGCCTAGAGGATATGTCAGCCCAGGGGAGAAACACTTTTGGATTGCAAGTGTGTTCTGTTAAGTGTCAGACCCAGTTTTTATCTCCAGGTCTCTAAAGAGCAGACCTGCCATGGTACACACTTCCCTGGTGTGGTTTGAGTGGCGAGCAGAGTGCAGGAAGAAAAGCATTTCATTCTCCTCCTATGACAGTACACACTCTTTCCCTCCACCCTACAGGGTCCTTCCAGCAGTTTGGGATGTGTGCACCAAGCTCGCCTGCTGCCCTAAGAGAGTCAGGCCAGAGCATCCCTGAATCAACCACACTCCACGCCTGCAGCCCTAAAGCTGGCTGAGAGTCAGCACTCAGCAGCATCTGTCAGCACAAGGTGTCTGTGTCACAGACATGGAGAATAAAGTGGCAAATACATTTTGGAAAGCTATAGGAAAAAAGCAGGGAAACATTGGAAGAGTGTCAAAGAATAAAAAGGGTAATCAGACAAACATCTGGAAATGAAAAGGAATTAAAGATACATACATACTGCTTCTCTAGAAAGAAGAAGACACAATTTCCTAACCCTGCCATCCCCAGTCAGAAATGTGCACAGCTGCTGGCAAACCATGCGCCTCTGGCACTTTCAAAAAAGCAGTTAGCAGTCATATTCTTGAGGGAATTTCCCTCTTCTCACACAAGCGGAAACAATCTGCTGGAACTCCCTGATATTTTACTTCATAAATGTATTAATTAGACCATCAAATATAGAACTGGCATTAGCAGAAATCTTAAAACAGAGGTTTTTCAAATGTGCATGTGAATCAGAATCAAATTGGAGTAGAAAATACCTCACAAATTATTCATCGCTTATTCCTGGCCTGTCTAGCAGTTCGTGGAGGTCTGGAAGATACCTGAAAGGCTGTGATATAGAGATATTTCAAAAACTAACCGGATGCCCTACAGTAAGAAGTGTGTCCATGCAAGTGGGACTCAGATACCAGTGGCGTTTTTTTGTAGAAATATTTGTAGTTATGCCCTGGAGGAAAGAACCATTAACAGATCCTTGACTTTGGGGAAGAAATATTTTTCTGTAACCTCTTAGTACAATCCTACTGCCAGAGGATTGCGTTCCTAAGTGACAGCATTTGAGCCACTGCTTGTGGCATGCAAAGTGGGAGGAGAAGCAAGGACGGTGGAGTATGGTGGAAAAGGTTGCAGATTCAGCAATGGAAGAGAAGAAGTCATGGGAATTAAAAGAAGAAAAATGGAATTCTCCCATTCCCCTTTGAAAGAAAAAATCCAGTGGGAAGACGCAAAATGAAATATGGAGGACGTGGGATGTAGGTGGTGCAAGGGTACAGGGGAAGACAATTATGTAGAGTGTGTCTGTCTAGCCACCCACAAATTGCCTAGACAGCATTCATCATAATAATCAAGCAGAGAATAAATGAAAAAGGTACTTACTGCTGGAAATATACATCGGTGGTGGGCTTAGTGATTTCGTAGTGTGGCACAAATGTATAAAGGGGGAAAAACCCAGCAATAGTCAGATATCCATCCTTAAATACACTGGGTTTCATTCTAAGGAAGCAGCTGGGATCATCTGAGTTGCATACAGAGAGGGGAAGCCTCAGGAGCAGGAAAATAATAATCAGCAGGAGCATCTCAGAAGTATCGCCACAAACTGCAGCCAGGTGTGTGCAAGATATGGCACAGGCAAAGCTGAAATGAAACCTCAGGCTCAAGTACACACACACACACACACACACACACACACACACACACACATATATATATATGAGGATATGTGAATATGATTTTGTTGTGAACTGGAGAGGCAGCTCTAATGATTCTAATGACCTCTTTTTGCTAAGCCTTCCCATTTCCTCTGAGACAATTGGACATCTGGAAATTTTCTGCCTGGTGCTGTACAGCTGAGGTCCTATGCCCAGGTGAAAAATAAAAGTTGAAAAATATGTTTGAAGACCATCCTTCTCACCCCTAGGTGTTATGATTTCATCCAAGTCCATGGAGAGCCAGGCCCCAGGGACTACCTCCTCCCCAGGCAGATTTAGTCCTAACCCTTGTCAACAAACCAGGCCCATTCAAGGAACTGACATTTATTCTATCAGAAAAACTTGAATAAGATGATAAAATGACTAGCCCTAACATGCATATACATTGCACCCGAGTACTGTACACATTTTCTTAAAGTGCTCAAGGATAGACCACATGTTGAGTCACAAAATACAAAACAAGTCTTAATAAATACAATTGAAATTATTCAAAGCACATTACCTGACAATAAGGGAATGAAACTGGAAATCACTAAGAAGCAGGAACCAGAAAACTCACAAATATATGTAAATTAAACAATATACACTTAAGCAATTAGCGGGTTAAAGAATAAATTGCAAGAGCATTCCATTAACATCGCAAGATGAATGAAAAACAGAACACAACATATCAAAACTTATGAGATACAGCAAATGTAGTACTTGAGAGGAAAATTTATAGCCCTAGGTGCCTACATGAAAAAAAGACAAAGGCTAAAGTCAAAGACCTAGCTTTTTATATAACTATGAAGAGAACAACAACATCAAAAATAACTAATCCCCAAACAAGCAGGAAAAAAATCACTAAGATTTGAGCACAAATAAATGAAATTGAGAATAAAAACAATAGAGAAAATTGACAACCTCAAAATTCGCTTATTTTAGATTAATGAAAAATCTGATCGTAAAATGAGGCAGAATCTTGAGGCTACACAGTCAGTAGGTCACGATAACCAGATAACCAGATAGTGGAGGGGTGAGAGGTTGCCAAAAAGCTGTCATGGGCCATCACAGTCAGAATCAGACCATCCAACCACCCAAAATGATTTTAAAAGGACAATTGTATCAGGTAGCCTAGACAGGAAATTACTATTGAATGAGTACAACTATCCATAAGCGTCTTTGGGACTGTGGTAGAGGTGAAACAAGTGGCAGCCAAGGACAGGTTGAAGAGGAAGAAGTACATAGGGGTATGATGGTGGGAATCACAGCTGACAGCGTGATGAGTAATTTCCCAGCATAATGACCTGATATATGGGTAAAAACCCAGATAGGAGGGGTTGAAGTTCTGGGTCAGCTGAGAGCCCTAAGAGGAGCAGTTCTGAGATACTGGTTCGATTCTGGAGTTCCATGAAGCAGAGACATATTTGGAAAAATAAATAGGATTTTGTTAAAGAAATAGTATACGGCCACTCATCACTGTGTGTTTATTTCAGATTCAAGTAACTAATATATACATAACCTTCACACTTCAGGTATATACACCTTGGAATCTTTTTTTTGGGGGGGGTGCATGGTCTGGGAATCGAACCCTGGTCTCCCACATGAAAGCGGGGCATTCTAATCACTAAACTGCCCGTGCACACTTACACCCTGGTATCTTAGCAATACTTTTCAGTTTTTACAAACCAATACTTTTTAGAGTCACTTTTCATTGACTTTTTTTTGCTTTTCACCCTGTTCCTCTATACTCCCACCATAGAGAAACATGGGAGCAAGGACACAAGAGCAGGAAAAAACCCATGAATGCAGTTAGATATCTCTTTCCTCCATGAAGAAACACAAGGAATAACAATGATTCTTCACCTTTAAAAAATGTTGTAATTACAGAGCGTTGAAATGTACTTTATCAAAATGCATTGAAATAAATCTTTCTCATTTGGACAATTAATTAATACCGCCTATAACTATATAATCAAGAGTATGATCACATTTTTGGATGTTTGACTCTTGACTGCATTTAAGTCTCATCGTTGATGTTACTGAAACTTAGCATCAGTGGTTATAAGGAATCCTTCTCTCTCCTTCTGCATTATGCACAGACTTAAACCAGGCAAGACAAATTCTTAGCAAGGTGACTCTTAAACCAGTCTCACTCACTAACCACAACAGAAACACGAATCTGCCCACTTTTCTTGCTTCCTCAAGCCATTTTGACCAGCCATTTTCTAACTAGTCTTGGAGCTCTAGCCTGCTTTACATAAACAGCTGCTTTATGTGGGTAATAAACTTTCTAGAAATTTTTGGACATCTGAACCAAATATTGGGTGGTGTTCAATCCTGTGGCTTCAAAACCATCATAAAAGCCTACAATCAGAAAACTTCATTCTATCCTAAATGAAGTTTATTTAGCAGGCCATATTTATATATAATAATTAAACATATATTAGATTTTTCTTGGAAGAATTTAAGTAAAATGATAGAGAGAGAGTACTCACTGCAGTGCATCTCTATCCTGTTCGATCTTTATAAATACCCATGAGTGTTAAAATGTACTGAACCCATAAAGTCAGAATGTCTCCATAGGAACCCATTGATGACCCTAAGTTCCTAGATTTAAGAACTATTGCCAAAACAATGTCAGGAGATTTTTAAATGTTCCATTAATTTTACCTATTATTATTATCATTTATATCAAGCTATATGATATTGCAAACATATAAGCCATTTGCCTCATGTGTTACTATTTAAGTTATTGCCAATATCATTTCATTGTTTCCTCTTATGTATATGCTATCCTTTTTTGTCACAAAGAAAACACCAGTCGGTTTTATTAGTAAGTTCTACTAATTATTCAAGGAACAAATAATTCCAATATTATATTACACAAACACTTTCAATTATAGAAAAAGAGAAAAAACTTCCCAATTCATCTGATGAGGCTAACATAAGATAACTAAACAGACAAGGACGATTAGCAAACTAATTCCATCAATATATAAAAGAATCATGATCACCTTGGGTTTATCTCAAGAATACAAGTGTGCCAGATTGAATCTGTGGTGTATCCCAGAAAAGCCATGTCCTTTTATCCTCATTGGGTGGGAGCTTTTTTAAAAAATTTGTTTATTGATTAATTTAAAAAGATTAAGAACAAACAATCAAAAACATTAACATATCATTCCATTCTACATATACAATCAGCAATTCTCAACATCATCACGTAGTTGCACGTTCGTTATTTCTTAGAACATCTGCATCAACCCAGAAAAAATAAATAAGAAGACAACCGAAAAAGAAATAAAATGATAACAGAAAAAAAGATTATACATAACATACCCCCACCCTCGCCCCCATCTCTCACCAGCACTTCAAATCAAATTCATTTCAACACCTGTTCCCCATTACCCATTTCTACTCCATATGTTCTACTCATCCACTGACACAGTAGACAAAAGGAGCATCAGACACAAGGTTCCCACAACCATACAATCACACCGTGAAAGCCACACCACTATTCAATCATCATCAAGAAACATGGCTACTGGAACACAACTCTACATTTTCAGGCAGTTCCCTCTAGCCTCTCCACTACATCTTGAATAACAAGGTGATATCCACTTAATGCGTAAGTGTAACCTCCAGGAAAATCTCTTGACTCTGCTTGGAATCTCTCAGCCATTGACACTTTGTCTCATTTCACTCTTCCCCTTTTTTGTCGAGAAGGTCCTCTCAATCCCTTGATGCTGAGTCCCAGCCCACTGCAGGGCTTTTCTCAATTCCTTGATGCTGAGTCTCAGCTCACTCCAGGATTTCTGTCCCACATTGCAAGGAAGGTCCACACCCCTGGGAGCCATGCCCCATGCAGACAGGGGGAGGGCGGTGAACCTGCCTGTTGTGTTGGATGGAAAGAGAGGCCACATCTGAGCAACAAAAGAGGTTCTCCTGGGGGTGATTCCTAGGCCCAAACTTCAAGTATACTTGACCTATCCTCTGCAGGGTAAAGTTTCATATCAAGAATATATTATCCTTTTTAATTGCAATTCTGTCCATCTCAAGCAAAAACTGTTATGAATGTGGTTGGTACATTTACCTAATAATGTTTCCTTATGTTAGTATTGATTTAAGTATTCATAAAGTTTTTTTTTACATTTTCTTAGTCTTTTAATATACATATCAACCTATATACATTCTCATTTACTCCAATATTGTGTTTTAAGGCTCTCTGTCAGGTACACACATGTAGTTAAATTCTAGTTTACTAATGTATGGTATTGCCTGGGGGGTGAGCATAATTTTATTTGCCAATTTCTTCTTACAAAAAGCTTTTGAAAGTTCTTCCCTTCTCCATTGACACAAGTGACAATTTCTATAAAAATAAATGCGTAAAGAATACTTGTATGAGTAGTAATAATATATGCATTTTCAGTGGTATTATTACTTTCCTACACCTTCTTTAATAGAAAAATCAAGCATAATTAAGTATTTGTTCTTAATGTTGAGTTCTAGAATCAGAAGTACAACTAATGTCATTGTAATAAGATTTATTTATGAATGATCCCCATGAAATTTGCATCTTTGTACAGAATATTTATGTTCCCAGACTACAATTTGAGCTGTAAAATGCAATTTTACTCATGGAAAACACAAGATCCTCTATATTCCTTGTACAAAATCCCCCTTTAAAAAGTAGCTCATGTAGCAAATTTAAAGATTCATTCTGGGTTCATTTCCCAGTCCATGCACCCCCCCCCAAAAAAAAGATGCATTCCACCTCTGTTACAAGGAGAATTCAATGCTTCTACCTCTGTTGTCTTTCTGGGACCAAAGTAGATTTAGAAAAAAGAACACTTTATGGTAGAGGGGCATATTCCTAATATCAAGCCCAGAATTCCTATCTTTCAAACCATAGAATTTCGTCACTTATAAAATACCCAATTGTATTTTAATATTAAATAGTATGAGGAGCAGATTTATTGATGAAATACTATCCCAAGAAATAATTAATTACCTTTTTTAATAAAATGTGAGAGACGTTCAAGCTTGTCTTATCTCAAGAAATTATAACATAGAAAGACTGGAAATCCTAAAATATTTCTAAGACCACAATAAGATACTTTTGTCCACCTCCATGTTGTTTTATTGCATTACATTTTATGAAAGTCTGCCAAATGTTAAATAATGTAATGTCAGACAGCCTACTTATTAAGTGAGGAAAATAGTAGGTTCCATGCAAACTTTATTGGACAGCATTAAAGCTCTAGATCATTCTTGTCTTTGGTCCTACCAAATGTTCCTAAAAGGTATGAAAGCAGATATATGAAGCAAACCATTGTGTAGGATCCATAATCACGCAATATGTGCCTATGAATCAAAGGGGTATAATATATATTTAATAGAATTTTATTTGTTTGTTCATTATATCACACACTGTATAGACCTTTGGGAATCAGGCAAATGTGACTTAGGAATTTACTTCCAACCACTCTGACTGGAGAGATAACAAAAATTATTTTGCATGTTGCATTGCTAGAGGAGAATACTGGACAATTTGCTCTGTGCCTTGAGTCCCACTGCTGAGGTTAAAGCCGGGGTCAATGCTTACCACACTAGAATTTCTTAAATCAAAATGAAAATTACATGCTCATTTGGACAACTGTAAAATAGCATTAATATTTGCTCTTTATATTGGGTATGCTTCTGTAGATGGAATGAGAGGAGGAATTTAGAGACAGAACTGAGAGCTTTGCACTAGGTAGCACTCTGCAACTCTTCATATTTTTGTACCTGTCATTCTCTTTCACGATCATTTTGGAGTGATTAGCAGATAGTTTACAGTGACTTATTTCAGTTCTGTTGCTGGATATTTCTATTGATGCCAGAAACGTGGAGACAGGAGGACTGAGAATTATGGCAATGAAATACCTACTAGAACAAAGAACTAAACCCCATAAGCCTCTGAACTGAAACTTTGTATTTCAGAGACCACTCATTTGGCTATGTCTTCTGCTTTGTTCTAAACAAAGGGAAACCATGTTCCCAGATGCCCAACTACATCCAATATCTTCTGTGGAATTCAGTGGGTGAGCTGTGTTTCTCCTGGATCATGCTCAAGGACTGTGGATCCATTACTGCTACCTGGCTAGAAAAATGGTGAGGGTTGAGACTCTGTACTCTGGCTTGGAAGCAAGACATGGTCAGGCATGGGTCTTCTTATGCAGACAACAACTCTCTGATGATGGCCTGCTTGACTAGGTCTTACAACGTGAAGGAGTGAATTTGCAATTTCTGGATATATCTCAAAGGGAAAACAAAGTGTAGTTGTCCTTATGTGCCTAGCTTATTTCATAGAAAACTTTTTCTTCATGTTTTTATTAGAGCGATATAGTATTATAGAAAAGTCACGCAAAAAAGTAAAGAGCTCCCTTATAACTCACCACACATACACAGTTTTCGGTTTAAATATACTTTCCATTATTTTGATATGTTGTTAAACTTCTGAAACAATATTTTATTTACTATATTATTAATTCTAGTCTATAGTTTACCTATGGAGTCACTGTTTTTGTCGGTTGTTTTATGCTTTTTTGAAGTTTTATTATGGTAACATTTATGCAGCCTAAAAAGTTCCTTTCAATTATTTTTAAAAATACCATTCAGAGGTATTAATTACTTTCATGCATTATGCTATCATCACCACCATCCGCTATCAAAATTATTCCAACAAACCAAACAGAAACTCTACAAAATAAGCATCAATTCCCCATTCCCATTCCTTATCTTTGGTCCTGGTAACATTTATTCTAGTATATGAATATGATTTTGCATATTCTAATCATTTCCACTGAGTAAGCACTACAATAGTTCTTTTGTGTATGGTTTATTATGCAAAACTGGATCACTTCAAGATTCATCCATATTAAAGCACATGTAAGAACTACAGTATCTGCTTTCTTTTTGCCACCATTAGCAATTAGGAATAATGACACTATGATATCATGTACACACACTTGTTCAAATTTGTGCTTTCGATAATTTGTGGCATATAGCTGGAGGTGGGACTACAGGGTAATATGACAATTGTATACTTAATTGTCTGAGAAATAGCCACAGCAGCTGCATCATTTTACCTTCTAAACAATTTATGAGAGTTCCTATTTTCCCACATCATTTCAAACATTTATTTTCCTTTTTATAATTGTACCCACTCTAGTGGGTATGAAATTATAGTTCATTGCAGTTTTCAGTGGCATTTCTCTAATGGTTAATGAACTTGAGTATATTTTTACATTCTTAACTGACATTTGTATCTCTTTGGATAATTGTTTATTCAAGCATTTCATCAATTTTAAAAATTGGACAGTTTACCTTTTTCCTGTTTTGTAGGAGTTGTTTATATATTCTGTATTCAACCTTTATCAGATATGTGGTCTCCAAACTTTTATACCCATTTAACAGGTTGTGTTTTTATTTTCTTGCTAAAGCCAATCATGAATGCAAGTTTTAGTATTGATGAAGAATATTTATCTTTTTTTGTTTCTTCTGTTGCCCATGCTTTCAGTATAATGTCTAAGAATCCTTGGCCTAGTACAAGATTCTGATGATGTTTTCTTTTAGGACTCATGATTTAGACCTTTCATCCATTTTGTGGTTATTTGCATACAGTGTTAGGTCAGGGTCCACCTTTTTAATGTACATGCATATACCCAGTTTTACCTGCATTATATGCTAAAGAGACCAGTTCCTTCCCATTGACTGTGGTCACATTCTTGCTAAAAAATCAATTTCCTATACACATAAAGGCTTCTTTCTGAATTCAATTTCATTGATGCATGTATCTGTTCCCGTGAAAGTACCAGCTTGTTATAATTACTGTAGGTTTGTAATAAGTTTAAAATCAGTAAGACTGAGCCCACCAATTTGCTTTTCATTTTCAACTTGATTGTAGAAAAACACAGCACATGACCATTCTTTATGAATTTGATGACTGGCTTTTTGATATCTGAAAAGAAGGTTGTCGGAATTTTGATGGCCATTGTATTGAATCTGTAAATCACTTTGAGTAGAATTGACATTGTAGCAATATTTCATATTCTGATCTATGAACATGGAATATCCTTCTATTCATCTGGGTCTACATTGATTTCTTTCAACAATATTTTGTAGTTTTGATTTTCAAGATTTTATATCCTTGTTTAATTATATTCCAAGGTATATACAGATTTTATATGTTAAAGTGAAAGGAAGAGTCACACATTTCTCAATTTAAGTAAAAAGCTGGAGAGTTGAAGTGATGAAATCCAATGAGTGACACAACAGCTCCTGAAAACCACGCTCCAGAGATTCAATAAAAAAGGACAATTTTTAAAATTTATTTATTAATTAAAAAAATTTAACAAATGAACTAAAACATCAATATATATAATCAGTCATTCACAATATCACCACTTAATTGAATATTCATCATTTCTTAGAACATTTGCATCAATTCAGGAAAAGAAATAAAAAGACAACAGAAAAAGAAATAAAATGAAAACAGAAAAAAGATTATACATACCATAACCCTTAACCCTCGCTTTCATTAGCATTTCATACTAAATTTATTTTAACATGTGTTCCCCCATTATTTATTTTTATTCCATATGTTCTACTCGTCCGTTGATAAGGTAAATAAAAGGAGCATCAGACACAAGGTTTTCACAATCACACAATCACACTGTGAAAGCTATATCATTATTCAATCATCCTCAAGGAACATGGCTACTGGAACACAGCTCTACATTTTCAGGCAGTTCCCTCCAGCCTCTCCATTACATCTTGAATAACAAGGTGATATCTACTTAATACTTACGAATAACCCCCAGGATAACCTCTCCACTCTGTTTGAATCTCTCAGCCATTGACACTTTATCTCATTTCACTCTTCCCCCTTTTGGTTGAGAAGGTTTTCTCAATCCCTAGATGCTGAGTCTCAGCTAATTCTAGGGTTTTTCTCAATCCCTTGATGCTGAGTCTTAGCTCATTCCAGGATTTCTGTCCTGCATTGCCAGGAAGTCCCACACCTCTGGGAGTCATTTCCCAAGAAGACAGGGGGAAGGTGGTGAGTTTGCTTGTTGTGTTGGCTGGAAAGAGAGGCCACTTCTGAGCAACAAAAGAGGCTCTCTTGGGGGTGACCCTTAGGCCTAAATTTTAAGTAGACTTGACCTATCCACTGTGGGGTTAAGTTTCATATGAATGAACCCCAAGACTGGTGGCTCATCCTATAGATTTGGTTGTCCACACTGCTTGTGAGAATATCAAAAATTCAACTCGGGGAAGTTGAATTTCTCCCTGTACTCACCATTCCCTAAAGGGGACTTTGCAAATACTTTTCCACTCACTGATCAAATCACTGTGGGATTCACTGGGGCCTCACTCTGGATAAACCAACAAAATACCATGTCCTAATTGAGATTCCAAGTACTTAATGTGTTCAATCAACCTATCTATATAAGTTATATTAGGAAATGCACTAGTCAAAATATAAATTTTGTACCAAATAAACATTTTTTGCTTTAGTCTCACACATAAGGTGAGATTTTAAAATATTAATTACCATCTATTTTCAGCACCCTGCAGTAATGACATTCCTTTGTTCTTCCTCATCCAAAAAGATTTTTTAAAATTTGTACATTTAGTCACTATTATTATACACTTTAGGCATTCCTATAGTATACCATATCAATCTTTAACATCTATCTTTCTTTCTGATTTCATTTATGCACACAGCCCTCCTCCCTCTATCATTCTCACATTCAGCTTCATTCAGTGTTTTAACATAATTGTGTTACAGTTAGGTAGTATTGTGCTGTCCATTTCTGAGTTTTTATATTCAGTCCTGTTGCACAATCTGTATGCCTTCAGCTCCAATTACCCAGTATCTTACCCTATTTCTATCTCCTGGTTGTCTCTGATACCAACGAAATATTCCAGTTTATTCACTTAATTTCAGTTCATATCAGTGAGACCGTACAGTATTAGTCCTTTTGTTTTTGGCTAATCTCACTCAGCATAATGTCCTCAAGGTCTATCCATGTTGTTACATACTTCATAACTTTATTCTGTCTTAAAGTTGCATAATATTCCATCGTATGTATATACCACATTTTGTTTAGCCTCTCATCTGTTGATGGACATTTTGGTTGTTTCCATCTCTTTGCAATTGTAAATAACGCTGCTATAAACATTGGTGTGCAAATGTCTGTTTGTGTCTTTGCCCTTATGTCCTTTGAGTAGATACCTAGCAATGAATTGCCAGGTCATGTGGCAATTCTATATTCAGGTTTTTGAGGAACCACCAGACGGCCTTCCACAGCGGTTGCACCATTTGACACTCCCACCAACAGTGAATGAGTGTGCCTCTTTCTCCACATCCTCTCCAGCACTTGTCATTTTCTGTATGGTTGATAATGGCCATTCTGGTGGGTGTGAGATGATATCTCATTGTGGTTTTGATTTGCATTTCTCTAATGGCAGGGAAGTTGAGCATCTCTTCATGTGCCTTTTGGCCATTTGTATTTCCTCTCCTGAGGAGTGTCTGTTCAAGTCTTTTCCCATTTTGTAATTGGATTGGCTGTCTTTTTGTTGTTGAGTTGAACAATCTGTTTATAAATTCTGGATACTAGACCTTTATCTGATGTATCATTTCCAAATATTGTCCCCCATTGTATGGGTTGTCTTTTTACTTTCTTGATGGAGTTCTTTGGTTCACAAAAGTGTTTAATTTTGAGGAGTTCCCATTTCTTTCTTTATTTTTTCAGTGCTCTTGCTTTGGGTGTATGGTCTATAAAACCACCTCCAAGTATAAGATTTATAAGATATTTCCCTACATTTTCTTCTGTTTTATGGTCTTAGACCTAATGTTTAGGTCTTTGATCCATGTTGAGTTAACTTTTGTATAGGGTGTGAGATATGGGTCTTCTTTCATTCTTTCACATATGGATATCCAGTTCTCTAGGTACCATTTATTGAAGAGATTATTCTGACCCAGGTGAGTTGGCTTGACTGTCTTAACAAAGATCAATTGTCCATAGATGAGAGGGTCTATATCTGAACACTCTATTTGATTCCATTGGTCAATATATATATCTTTATGCCAGTACCATGCTGTTCTGACCACTGCAGCTTCATAATATGTCTTAAAGCCAGACAGCATGAGACCTCTGACTTCATTTTTTTTTCCTCAGGATACTTTTAGCTATTCAGGGCACACTGCCCTTCCAGATAAATTTGCTTATTGGTTTTTCTATTTTTGAAAAGTAAATTGTTGGGATTTGGATTGGTATTGCATTGAATCTGTAAATCAATTTAGGTAGAATTGACATTTTAACTATACTTAGTCTTCAAATCCATGAACACGGTATGCTCAGTCATCCATTTAGGTCTTCTGCGATTTCTTTTAACAATTTCTTGTAGTTTTCTTTGTATAGGTCTTTTGTCTCTTTAGTTAAATTTATTCCTAAATATGTTATTCTTTTGGTTGCAATTGTAAATGGAATTCGTTTCTTGATTTCCCCCTCAGATTGTTCATTACTAGTGTATAGAAACACTACAGATTTTTGAGTGTTGATCTTGTACCCTGCTGTACTCATTTATTAACTCTAGTAGATTTGCTGTGGATTTTTCAGGGTTTTCAACATATAGTATCTTATCATCTGCAAACAGTGAGAGTTTTACTTCTTCCTTTCCAATTTTGATGCCTTGTATTTCAAAAAAAAGGACAATTTTGAATTGTTCAGAACTATAGAGGAAGACATATAATGGAGAAGGACCCTAAAAATGCTGAATTGAAGAAAAAAAAATTCAGGGAGGGAACTACCATCTCAACTGGCCATTACTTTCCCTTCCCCTTCTCACACACGAAGGAAGGGCACTGAGACAGTACCTGGCAAACGTCTAACTGGAGACACAGAATATAAGTTCTCTCATAGTGCTGAGAAAGACGACACAGTTTGGAGACTTAGGGGATGGAAGAATACTTTAAGGCTCAGGTCGGTGAGGGTCAAAGAGTCTGAGAAAACCTAGACAGATATCACGTTATCAGCCCCAAGTCTGAAAGACCCTCACCAACCCCTGCGGTAAACAGCAGTGGACAGTTTGATCCTTGCCTGGGGGGCAGCTGAAAACTTCGAAGCTGGGGAGAGCTCAGCCACAAACACAGTGGGGCTGGTTTAAGCCAGATTTTAGCCAGTAATTGAGGACCCAGGAACCCCAAAGTTTCAGCCCCACAAAGTCAGATGCAGCCAGGCTTCCTAGGCACATAGCTTCTGAAGTTACCAAACACCACCATCTGTTGGGAAGACCAGAAAGTGAAAGTAATTGGAGGGCTCTTCAGAGCCTCTCCAGACCCTATCTCATGTCCACAGGAGCCTGTATAGACCACCTGGAAAGGGAAACATCCTTTTTTTGGCTGAGAAATACGGATGACACAACTGTTGAAGCAGTGCCCTAAAACAAACCCAGGCCTTGTTGGCCAGTGAAAAATAGAGCAGCCCTGGGAACCAACAGAGTTGTCTTACCCACACAAAGAAAACTAACTGTGGTGCTCAGTGCCAATCCACCATCCATGAGACAACTGCCCTGGGGGACTGATTTTGGTGGGAGATTGCAGAGCAGAACCAATCTGAAATCTGGCTGGTGAAAGAGATGAACAGACAGAGAACAAATCTGAACAAAAAGAAAACCCTAGGCAAAAGTCCCAGTTAACTGATCCCTTGGTGATCCTCTGAGCTTCAGTCCTTTCTTTAAGGTTGTCTGATAATATACTCTTTAGGAATTTTCAGGGAAAGGATAGTATGCTTCCCCAAATATCTAGAGTTCTTTTACTTAATTTGCATGTTCTTACTCTTGATTCTTTAAACGTTCCACTTAATTATATTACACCTTCAGAAATGCACATATATCATAAATATATAGTTGAGTTAACTTTTATAAATAGAACACCTTTGTTTCCCCAGCACCCAGATTAAGGAGTACAATGTGACAGTCATCCCAAAAGGCCCTTCACCTTCCCTATATAAATATATTCAGTTTTAAACACAGATTAAAAACTATGCACACAAAATAATTGCAAAGAGTGAAATGAGACTCCCTCCCTTGCATCTACTGTAAAATTGAGACAAGGTTTTTTTGAGGAACCTGCTTTATATAGAAAATGCAATAGCAATTCTTTAGATCATATGTTCTCTTTCGTTTCCACTATGAACCAGGTTGCCTCCATAATTCTTTGTTGAAAAGGACTTCCCTGTGTATTATTGGATATTTGGCTGCATCCTTGGTTTAACCCATTAGGTCCAAGTCAGCTTACACACTGAATTCTAAAAAGCTCAAATGTCTCCAAGTATTCCTTAAGAGCACGATCACCTCTCATTGAGAGCACAGCTTCAAGGATACATTTATAGCAATATAAATTCTTGCTTAATGTAATATTGGGAATTCTTTCTTATACTTCAAGAATAGATACAAACTTTTAGCTATCCCCTTGAACCAAAGATTCAGGGGTTGAAAATTACTAGTAAGGAGCACAAGAGAATTCTGGAGATAATGAAACTGCTTGGTGGTGATGGTTACACATGTATTTGTACACATTTGTTAAATCTCATAGACTCCATATATCAAGTGACTTCTACAGGTAAATTATACCTCAATAAGAAAAACCTCCATTTTAGCAAATGCATAATTAAAGTAGAAATCTGCATTTCTTGTACAATTCTTTTAGAATTCACAAAAATATTAGGCAATTAAAAATGCTAATTTGTTAGCAAAGGAAGTTTTCTCTAAAAATTGCATTAATTGAGAACAAAGAACTTTTTTATGGATAAATTGGTATTTAAACATTTTCAGTTGGATAAGTATATGAAATCCTTGGCCATCAAAGTTAATTATCAAAAATGATCATTTAAACATCCAGAAGACAATATAGATAAGTGTTTTTCCATGGCTAAAGAAGAAAGTACTTTTTAGGTATATAATAAAGAAACAAGTTATAAATGGTGCCCGAGACAGTGTATCTCTATTTTGTTTCATCAAGTTCATATACAATAAAAAAAGCAATAAATGTCACCTGAGACTGTGTATATCTATTTTGTTTCATCAAGTTCAAGGCTGATGCCACAGACCCTAACCACAATGAATGAATTATAAATCAGTGAAATTTTATTACGTGGCAAACAAGTTTGATGATTTAAATGCTTCTGTGTATTAAAAAACTACCTCATAGGTGGGCTATAAAATTAATGTGCAAAAAGCAGTAACATTTCTATACACAAGCCATGAACTAGCTGAGGGGTCAGTTAAGGAAAAATTTCCATTCAAAATAGCAACTAAAAGAATCAAATACTTAGGAATGAACTTAAATAGGGACGTAAAGGACTTGTGCACAGAAAACTACATAACATTGCTAAAAGAAATCAAAGGAGATTGAAATAGGTGGAAAGACATTCCCTGCTCATGGATAGGAAGGCTAAATACAGTTAAAATGTCAACTCTCCCAAAATTGATCTACAGATTCAACACAGTACCAATCAAAATCCCAATAATCTACTTTGAAGATTTGGAAAAGCTAATTACCAAATACATCTGGAAGGGAAAGAGACCCTGAATAATTAAAAACATTCTAAAAAAAAAGAATTAAGAGGGAGGATTAACACTCCCTGACTTTAAAACCTATTATAAAGCCACAGTGGTCAAAACAGCATGGTACTGGCACAAAGACAGAGGCATTGACCAATGGAATCGAATTGAGAGTGCAGAAATAGACCACCAAATCTATGGTAACTGATTTTTGACAAGGCCCCCATATCCTCTGAACTGTGACAAAATAGTCTTTTCAATAATTGGGCATAAAGAACTGGATATCAAAATCAAGAGAATGAAAGAGGACCCCTATCTTAGACCCTACACAACAATCAGCTCAAAGTGGATCAAACACCTAAATTAACTCAAAGTGGATCAAACTAGCACCATAAAGCTTCTAGAAAAAAATGTAAGGAAACGTCTTTAAGGTTTAGTAACAGAAGGTAGCTTCTTAAACTTTACACCCAAAGCACAAGCAACAAAACAAAAAATAGATGAATGGGAACTCCTCAAAATTGAATGCTTCTGCCCCTCAAAAGTCTTTGTCAAAAAGGTGAAGAGGCAGCCAACTCAATGGGAGAAAATATTTGGAAATCCCATATCTGGCAAAGATTTGATTTCCTATATATACAAAGAAATCATGCAACTCACCCACAAAATGAAAAACAATCTAATTATAAAATGGGATAGAGATATGAATAGGCATTTTTCTGAAGAGCAAATACTGATGGCTCAAAAGCACATGAAGAGATGCTCATTTTCACTGGCTAAAAAGGGAAATGCAGATCAAGACTACAATGAAATACCGCTTCACACTGATAAGAATGGCTGCTATTAAACAAACAGGGAACTATAAATGTTGTAGAGGATGTGGAGAAACTGGGACACTTATGCACTGCTGGTGGGAATGTACAATGGTGCTGCCACTATGGAATACTGTTTGGCGGTTCCTTAGGAATCTAAATGTCGAGTTGCCCTATGACCCAGCAACAGTGCTACTTAGTATATACCCAGAAGAGTTGAAAACAGGCTAGGGGGAAATGTAGAAATGTTAAACTCCCCACCTGGGAATTCCAGATATTCTTGTCTACTCCTACAGATTTTGAGGCCAGCAAAGGCCAGTTTGAAGATTTTAAAAAAGAGGCCTATGCAAAGCAAAAAAATAAATAACGGGAGAGGCAATGTCTACCTATCAAGAATCCCCAAAGAAACTGATTGAAGATTTTTCTCTGGTACAATAACCATGTTTAAATATACAATTCTATGATATTGAGTACTTTGACAGTGATATGCCAATATTGTCACCTTCAATTACTAAATTTTTTTCTTTACTCAAAATCATGTGGCACTTTCTATATAAGAGAGGTGTGGATTTCATGGTTTATGCAAATGCTTCGCACTTGTTGGTGAAGGTGCAGCAATGGCTTCGTGGATTTCCTTCTCTTTTTTCTTGATACACTTTATGGCCCACTCATTAAAGCTGTAATGGAGGTCAACCACAACAGTCATTTGCCTGAATGAAGCATATCTAAGAACTCTGTTTCTCCATCATATGAGTGACATTCCTCTGCTGTCATCTCCTGGCCTATCTCTTTGGGAGGCATAAGGAAGTTTATTCTCAATCTGGGAAGGGAGGGCTATAGGTAAAGGACATTGGGTAATATTTGCAGTTTGGGACTTTAGCACTTGAATTCTCATTTCTTGCAGCATTCCTGTAGTTTTTGAGTGGTTTAGCTTCCTGGGAGCAAATAGTCCCAAAAGACATTCACATGGTGCCAGTTAGGACCCAATGATTGAATGCCCAGGTATAGGATGTCTTCATCTTGAAAGAGCTTTTCTTTCATAGATTGTGACAATCAGTGTGCAGAACCCCCTAAATAAATATTCTCAAAGGCCCCGAGCTGCAGGAAGTGAGAAATGAGGTAGGCGTCAATGGTCCCCAGGGCCTTCACTGACAGATGTGACATGTTACCTGAAGATATCCAGCCTCACTTGGAACACCCAGGAGCATCCTGACACTGCTGCATAAGTCTCCTAAAAGCAGACCCAAAACAAGGGAAATCATTGCCTGTGACAGAGGTAGAGAGAAAAGCTGAATGGCCTGTTTCACACCAGAACTCACGGGGCTGTCTCTCACTTCAGATGGGATTTCCGGAGGACCTGGTCATAATGCATTTAACTTACAGATTTT
Source organism: Myrmecophaga tridactyla (assembly GCA_004026745.1). NCBI lineage: Eukaryota > Metazoa > Chordata > Mammalia > Pilosa > Myrmecophagidae > Myrmecophaga > Myrmecophaga tridactyla. The sequence goes on from PVIY010000899.1 coordinate 150,863, forward strand.
AAGGAAGGGAGAGTTTTATTTTCCGCTTGAACATGATTGCTGCCTAAAAATCATGTCATCTCCAGGAAATTCACTCAGGCAGACCCTTCCAACAACTTCAACTGCAAATCTAGGCAGAATCAGATGCTGAACTTAATTATTGGGGTAAGAAAAATCATTATTAAAATAAAGATAAAAGAGCTAGTTCAGTGATAGAAATCTTTCATGTGGGAGACCCAGGCTCTATTCCCAGACCATGCACCCCCCCAAAATAAATAAATTAATTAATTAAAAAGAATAAGTAAAGGAAACTTTTCAAATAATGGTGGTGCTGTTCTCATGTCTTAGTATAAGGGAGTCAGAAAGTTCCTGTCAGTGAGTTGGGGGTTGAACTTTTCCTCATGTCATTGTTTCTTGCTGATTTATGCGGAATGCTTGGATATCAGGGCGATGACATAGTGTCCCTGCCCCTCTCCTCTAGAGAGTTTGTTTTGGTGCCCACAGTAAGAAACAGATCAGGAATGTTGAAATTAGTAATGGGGTTTCTTGAAGCAAATGTTCTGATGCTGTTGCATATTACATCACACAGTGAGTCTTTTTCAAGAGAGCCAAAGACATTGATATATGGAGGAGCGTGCTTCTCTTAGGAAGGTGGCTTGTTTCAATGTGATGGATACTACAGGAACTTGTAATCAATACCTGTGCTTCCCAAATATACCTATTCTCTTCTAATTATTAATTCTTTCTTCACCTCTGTTCCCAGGTAGTAACTGTTAATAACTGCTTTCTTTATTCCAAACATCCGTGAATACAGGACTTACTGGACAATGTGACTTCTACCAACTGCATCATGGATGGCCTTGTCTCTACTGGAATGTCCTTCTCTGGCCAATGTGTGCAGGAGAGGCAGGGAAGTGTGTGTGGTACTGGCTGTCTGCAGTGGAAGGACATTTTGCAGAGCCTCAGTGAGGTTGCTTTTAGCCTGTCTGTGCCTGGTGCCCTGCAGAGGGGAGAATTTATCATCTATGAAGATTCAAAAGCTGAATTTTCAAAGTCACTCATTTAATATACTGTTTACTTTTTATTCTATTTGCTCAAAATAATAGAGTTCCCTGGAGGCCCAGGTGTCTCAAATAAAAGTTAATATTTATGCCTGCTCTCACCCCATTGGTTCTGCTCTGAAGCTGAGATGCATTCTCCTTCTCCATCAATGGAGCCATTCCTCCTGAAAAACACCTCCCCCCACTAATAAACACTTTCCTGTAGGGAACATGGTGATCATTCACGAGTCTCTAAGATGCTACAAGTGAACCTGAGTCCCCATATCTAACTCAGAGATATGACAATGTCATCTCAGCACACCCAACCCACACAGGGTCCTCCCTGAACTTTCATCTGACATCTAATGCAAACACTGTAGCTAAGCCCTAGGGTGGGTATTTAATTTTACTGGAGCTAGGGGTTGAAACAGGCTCGTTTTTTATTAAAGTGATGAACATACATGGCACACATTCCCCAGGCCCTGTTCTTCACTTTTTGCATCTGAGATAAACACATACACAATTAAAACTCACATGAATTTTTTTCTGGCTATAATCCCAGGTAGACTATAAATGTTGGAGACGATGTGGAGAAATCAGAACACCTATTCACTGTTGGTGGGAATGTAAAATGGTTCGGCCACTGTAGAAGTCAGTTTGGCGACTCCTCAGAAAACGATATATTGAGTTGCCCTATGATTTGGCAATAAAAATACTTGGTATATACTAGAAGAGTTGAGAACAGTGACATGAACAGACATTTGCACTATTGATGTTCATAGTAGCACTATGCTCAATTGCCAGGAGGTGGAAACAATCCAGATGCCCTTCAGCAGACAAGTGGATAAACAAAATGCAGACTATCCATACAGTGGAATATTAAGCAACATTTATACAAAATGATGTCCCAAAACATATGGCAACATGTATGAAGCTTGAGGACATAATGTTGAATGAAATAAGCCAAACACAAAAGGACAGATACTGTATGATTTGGTTATTATGACTCTGAAAAAGCCACCAGTGTTTTGAAGCATAAGAAGGAAAATTCTGAGGTGAAGACATAGTAACCCAAGACAATCTCTTGGGGCTGTTCTGTAGCTGCTTGTTGAAGTGTGCTTTGAAAATTATTGCTTTTTTCTTTCTTTTCTTTCTCTCTCTCTATATATACTATATTTAACAACAACAAAAAGATGGCAAAAACTATAGGCAGCTACAGTAATATTAGATAAAATAAATTCCTGAAATAGAAAATTTGAAAATATTTGGTAATGTAGCTCACTCCTATAGCACAGTTGAAATTTGTAAGAACTTTTTACTTGGATGTTTTGAGAATGCAAATGGTTTTGATATTTAATCAAATGGTATTTAAGATAGTGTTTAATATTTAGAATTTAAGAACCTCTGCTTTTTTTATCTATAGATTTTTTCCCTTCCTTGCCTTTATTTTCAATTACTTTATAAAATGTATTACATGAATAGGCTTTACAATGATTACTTAGATTTTTTTAGATATGCCTATGAATAAGCAAAGATATCCATTTTAGATGGTTAAGATTTTCATATGTTAATTGTAAAGTATTTGAATCTTCATATTTTCCTGAAATCAGGAAAATGTTTAACAATATAGTTTATTAGTATTGCAATGCAGATATTTGTAAGAACTTTCTACTTAATATTTTGAGAACATTCACAGTTTTGACATCTAATCAAAAGGTATCTATGTCAGTGTTTAATACATAGAATTTAAGAGCATGCTATCTGAATTTGTAGATTTTCCTTGTTGCCTTAATTTTATATTGGTTTATGAAACTTACTGCACAAACACAGGCTTTACAATGATTATATGATACTTTATTAAAATATGCCTATGGGTAAGCAAACTAAGATACCCATTTTTGGTGGTTCTAAGTGAATTGTTTGCTATCTTAAATAAAAAATAAAAATATGAAAGTAACTGAAAAAGAGGTCAGCCTTCATTTATAGATAAAAGTGAAGTTGATTTGTTTGAGGTTAAGGAAAATCAGAATACCAGGCAAAGGATGATTCTGTATGTATTCTAGAGCTTCACCTACTGTATGAGACTAAAGGCAGAGAGGTGTATTGTGTTTAGAATCCGAATCTTCTATAACTCACAATCTAAATCAACTTTCATGGATAGCTCATTTAAACAACCCAAACACATGGAGCCCAGAATGGGAATGTGGGAATGAGCCCTTATTGTTCTGTGTAGCTTAATGTAATACCCGGACACATCCAAGACAGTGGTGGACTGATAATTAAAAAGTATTAGTAGAGTCCTTGGAGGAAAAAATATGGAACTACTAAACTTTCCTACCTGGGAAATCACTGATAATGTCTCAAACATTAGGGACTCCCAAGTCAGTAAGCCAAGCCCTTGATCTTGAGGCTTGCACTTGTGAAGTTTATTTCTGTAGCAGAGAAGCCAATCCTAACCACAACCATGCCTAGGAGTTGCTTCCAGGAAACCCTTTTGTTGCTAAAATGTGGCCTATCTCTCTCAAAGCCCAGCTGTGCTAGGAAATTCATTACCCTCCCCACTGTGTGCGACATGATATTCAGGGGTGAAAGTCTCCCTGACAACGTAAGACAGGACTACCAGGGACTTCCCTGGCACCATGGGATTGACAATGCTTTCTGGACCAAAAAGGGGAAAGAAATGAAACAGAATAAGGTTATCAGTGGCTAAGAGAGTTCAAATGGAGTTGAGAGACGGTTCTGGAGGCTACTCTTATGCATGCTTAAGCTAGATATTGCTAATCTCCATAGTTTGCCAAGCACCAACAAACATCATTCCTGTTAACCCTAAAGAACTCCCAGGGCTTTCCGTCTGAGATTCTACCAAAAAAAAAATTTAAAAAGCAGTGTAGATGTGCTGGTTTGAGATGTACCTAACACTATATTGACATTTGCTAAGTTGCCTGCATTTTCAGACCTGTAGGTGCAGGTGACCTTTCTCCTGCTCACTGATATGACCTGTTCAGCAAATGCTGTGAGATGCTGAGCAACTCTGTTGCATGTTGAAGCAGAAAACATATGGATATTGACATTGGCAGGGTCACAACATCAGTAGGAAACACCTAATTAGATTATTAGCAAAAGAATCACTAATGTTTCATTTAGTATCTCAAGTACAGATACAATCATTCTATTGGCACATATAGATTGTGAGGGAAGTTTGGGGGAGTATTTCATGTTATCATTAACTTACATGGGTGTCCTGAGAGCTTAGCATTTAAAGAGAAGAGAAGACAATACTTTAATTCAGAGGTCAGTAATCTCTTTCTGCAAAGGGCAAATAGCAAATATTTTATGCTTTGCATGCCAGGTTATATCTGTGGTAATTATTTAAGTCTGCCATTGAAAGCAAGTAGGCAGCCAGATTCAATTAAAGGACATGGGTTTATTTTAATTCTTTATACACAAACTGGCAAAGTCTAGAAGTAGACTTTTTGCCTAATTTGCATTAGAAGGTAGTCCAGATGAAATGGTTTCTTAAACAATGGTCAAAATCAAGACCAGATAAGTTGTAGTGATTACAAAATATTGAAAAAAGCTATACTGATGATTGGATACATAAAAGATACATGGGAACCACATTCCAATGATTTGGGCGCAACTATTCAATGGCTCAGTCAGTAAGTGCTGGATGCCCATCCAAGGAGTCTCCCCAGAGATCCCTTCATGACTCTGTTCCTCAGATTGTAGATGGAATTTATCATGGGGTTTTTCATGTTGTACATCAAAATTGTCCTAGAGGTCAGTGTGACTGCAGAACTCAGATGGACCGAAATACCAGTGCTATAGGATAAGGAGGCAACCTAGAGGTAAGGTGCACAGTGGCAAAGACTTTATAACTACCCTTGGCTGATAAACTTTTCAAAATTGAGGAGATAATCATCGAGTTACAGTGCTCCAGTGAATGGAATCATCAGAGATCAGTTTTAAAATATCTGTTAGTTCCCGATGAGTATTTTGGACAGGTAAGATAGATTACTTCAGGGAGTTCCAATTATTGAGGGAATACAATAACTGCAGAAAAGAAATCCATGGCCTATAATAATTTTCATGAATGCCAATTAGAAGTTCCCAGAAAGAGCTGGGGTTCAAAATGAACACGCTATGCATGTGGTGACAGATGGCCGTAATGCAGTCATTGCTCATCACAGTGAGTAGTAAATTACCTCCAAAGTGGAAAAATGGTGAAAATATATATCTGTCTTATGTAGCTAACTTAGGAAATGCTGGATATTCCACAGCATGTTAGGATCAGTGGTGGAATTGAAAGAGGTATAATATTCTAGTTTGCTAGCTGCCAGAATGCAATATACCAGTAACGGAATGGCTTTTAAATAGGGTAATTTAATCAGATGTTGGTTTACACATCCAAGGCCGAGAATATGTCCCAATTGAAACAAGTTTATACAAATGTCCAATCTAAGCCATCTAAGGAAAGATATCTTGGTTTAAGAAGGCCGATGAAGTTCAGGGTTTCTTGCTCAAGTGAGAAGGGCACATGGTGAACACAGTCAGAGTTTCTGTCTCATCTGGAAGGACACATGGTGAACATGGCATCATCTGCTAACTTCTTCTCCTGGCTTCCTGTTTCATGAAGCTCCTCAGGAGGCATTTTCCTGCTTCACCTCCAGAGGTCGCTGGCTTGAGGACTCTCTGCTTCGTGGTGCTGCAGCATTCTCTGCTCTCTTTGAATCTCCCATTCTCCAAAACGTTTCCTCCTTCGTAGAACTCCAATAAACCAATCAAGACCCACCCAAATGGTTGGAGACATGTCATCACCTAATCCAGCTTACCAACCACTCTTGACTAAATCACATCATCCAGGGAGATGATCTGACTACAGTTTCAAACATACAGTATTGAATAGGGATTATTCTACCTTTATGAAATGGGATTTTGATTAAAACATGGATTTTCTAGGGGGCATACTTCCTTTCAAACCAGCACATATAACAAAAGGAAAGGCTGGAGAAGAAGAATTACACGGGCTTCTGGAGGTGGAGCCTGAAATAATGAACAGAATAATGAGAAGATTCCCCATGATGCTGAGTAGGTGTGTAGACAGGAATAGACCAAAGATAATGGACTGCATCTCTGGATTCGAAGAAAATTCCAGGAGAGAAAGACTGGAATATTTGTTGGTTTACTGATATATAGGTAAAGGAGTATCTGCCAAGAAGTGATGAAGAAAGAATCCCAAATGGGACACCAATTGCTAAGTTTATTCATGTTTTAGATGTATCAGAAGTCTATTACTTGTTATGTCTATGTAATATTCTATTGAATTGATACATCACATTTCATTATCCATTCACCTGTGGTTGTACACGTGAGTTCGTCAATCCAGATATTAAAAACGTTCATAGAAACACACGTAGATTAAGTTGTAGGGCCCGGGGAGAGGAAGAATGGAGAGTTATTTCTTCATAGGCAAGAGTTTATGTTTTGGGTGATGAAAACGTTTAGTAATGGGAGGTGACAATAGTAACAAGCACAATGTTGTATGTGTCAATGAATTGTATGCTTAACCATGATTGAAATTTTAAATTTTACATTGTATATGTTACTACAATAAAATAACTAGCTACTAAATAATTTTCTTTCAGCAAATGAAACATAGCTAATAAGCATCTCAGAAAGCTTTCCAATGAACCCTATATATTGTTGAGATAATTATAAGAGCTTTAACAGCATCCCTGGTCCTTAACAATAGATACCTTGAATCTCATCAGTATTAGAACTTCTCCACTTCAAAGCACTTTATCATGAATGTAAAACTACCATCTACATAATGGAAGAAATTATTTGGAAACCACATATTCTGTAAGGCTTTAATATATAGAGTATATAAAGAAAGTCTTCAACTCAATAACAAAAAAGGCAAACAATCCAACCTTTAAAATGGTCAAAAGAAACAAGGAAGCTCTGAGCTCCAAGTAGAGTGACAGCATCCTGAATGAAGACTTGGCTTCGTCATTTATCCAGTCCATTTGGGATCTGCAATGCCTGCTAAGTACTTGGACTGTCTGTGAGTGAATATACAAAGGAAGATAGTTGATACCTGAGATATTGACAATGGAGTTATTGGGTTAGTTATGCAATTTGGATGTGATTTCCAATTTGGAACAAGAAGAGAAACTGTGGAGAGAAGGAATAGGATTTCTCCATAGCTAGAGTACAGGTGATCTCCATGAGTCTTTTCTGCAATACTTGTTGGAAGATGGTAAATGAATGAGCAGACCCTTGAAAATGTCAACTGAAGATTTCCTTAATTGAGTGATAGTCTCTGAAATACAGGAAGGGAAAATGATTTCAAAGATAGGAGATGGTATCCATTCAATTTATCTGGGGAAAGAACACATCCACCTTCCTCGTAAAGCAGATTTCTCATACTGGAGGGAATCCCTTCCTATGTATTATCTGGGAGAAGATTTCAATCACAGCTCCCCTTTGATTCCATATGTGCCAACTCACAAGTCCTATGTCAGCAACAATTTCAACAATTTCTACATGAACAGTCATCCTGAAATCAACATAAGCAAAGTCACATTAGAAGTAAATCACATGACTATCATCTATGTGGGAAAGCCTTCAGCCAGTCTTCCAATTTAAGGTATGAGAGAATTCATGCTGTTGAGACCCTATGAAACTCATCTACATGGGAAAAAAATCACTCATCCTTCCAAACTTAGACTACATGATAGATTTGCATGAATGACAGATATCTGGGAAACACTTCACTAAATATTCTAACCTTAGATGACACTAGAAAGTTACCATATGAATGCCATGTAGGTGAGAAAGCATTCTGTCAACACTTTTACCTTAAATGACATAAGATAACCCAATATAAACATGTTATGTATATGGAAGAGTCTCAAGCTACAAATCTAACCTTCAAACAAATGAAAGAATTCACAAAATGTATATCAATGTAATCAATGTGCAAATGCTTTTATTTACAATTTATCTATAAACAACATGGTTGTATAACATTTAGAGGAACCCTGTGTCTTCAGGTACCTGCAGGAGATTGCATCTGAGCTCCAGAGTATGCTCAAGAAAAACTCAGAGTAGGAATAGCACCTGAAACAATTAAATACACAGGAATGCCTTTACCACAAAAGGGAGACTCTAGAGTAACCACAGAAAATTTGAAATAAATATGAAAAGTCTTTTAGATACAAGGCAACTTTTTAAATATATAAGGTTACACAATGTATAAAATCTCTGTATGGGGAGGGGTGCAAGGGTAATAGAGTGGTAGAATTCTTACCTGCCATGCAGGAGACCCAGGTTCGATTCCTGGCCCATGCACTTCACAAAGAAACAAGCAAACAGATGAAAAACCAACCAAACAAAAATTCAGCAAATGGGGCTGCAATAAGGTGGTACTCACATGGAAAATTAATAAAATGTGACCCCCACGACCCAGCATACAAAATAAAATCTGCATGTAAATAATAAAGGAAAGTTTTCCGTGATTTGAATTCCTTCATCAGTGCTAAAGTTTTGACTGTGGAAATGCCAATCCTGTAATCAAAGGGAAAAATCCTTCAGCTTCAGCTCAGATCAGAAATATTAGACTGGGGAAAAATCTAACAGGAAAACCTTTGCCACCTAATTCAACCATGGATTCAGAATTTTGCCTGGTGATCTAGTGTTGAAAAAAATTAAAATAGAGATTTATGATTGCAAAAGGGATCTGATAATGTTGAAACAAAATTTGTAATGAGAAGTAGGCACAGATATGGCACATTTTTCAACATATCAGTACTTGCTAATACATATTAAATGAAAGCTGTTGCTGAAAATTATATTATGTTGGTCAGTTTCTAGGTTTAAAGCAACTCTAAAATGATTATCATGACTAGCTTGAGTCAGAAAATAACTTTGTTAACTGAACACTGTGCAACAATATGCCATTATTGTTATATACTGTTAATATGCATGTAACTGGCACTGATGAATGGAAGATAGGTAAATAGGAAACATGGGAGTAAAATTCTGGTGGTTCATAAAATTTTCAAGGAAATTGCCAGTATTGTGCTCATAGCTTAAAACGGTATTAAAACTAATTTAAATATTAAATAAATGGAAAAAATTATTTGAGTAGCTATTTCTCCAAATAAGGTATACAAAAGACCAAAAAGCCCACCAAAGATACTCAACATCATTAGCACTTAGGGAAATGTGAATCAAAACCACAATGATTCATATTTCCCTAATTGCTGCTAGAATACAACAAACCAGAAATGCATCTACTTTTAATAAAGGGATGTATCTAGCTACAAATGTATAGCTCTTCCTATCAAAGAGAGCTCTTCAGAGCAATGTTCATCATGGCATTACTCACAATCCCCAAAAGATGGAAGACACCCAAGTGTCAATCCACTGATAAGTGAATAAACAAATTGTAGTTTATACATATGATGGAATATAATTCAGCCATGTAAGGGAAGTAAGCTTTGAAAATGGGAGACAAGTGGATAAAACTTGAAGATGTTATGTTGCGCTAAATACATGAAACATGAGAGGATAAATATGTATGAACTTAATTATTTTGAAATAATTAAATAAGCTAAATCATAAAGTCAGAATCTTATACAAAGCATTCCAAAGAAAGGGGGTGAAGTTAGGGGAAAGGGAGTTAATGCTAAAATGCACAGAGTTCCTATGGGGTAAAAGAAAATTTTGGTATTGGATGTTGGTGATGTAAGCACAACATGGTGAACATAATTGAAATATATATCAGAAGGTGCTTAAAATGGGAAATGTTAGGTTGTATGCATAGAACAAAAATATATCTTAAAAAATTCATAGAACTACACAACAGAAACAGTGAACATTAACCTAAATCACGGACTACAGTTAATAGCATAATTATAAAAATTTGCTTCCATCAGTTGTAACAAAAGCACCACACCTATGAAAAGCATTAATATTGGGATGTTATATGGGAAGCCCATCTTTTAGGGGTGATTGTTCTTTAAATCCACAGGTTCTCTAATGACTAAAAAAGAGAAAAAACAGTAAAGGAAGAAAAAGAAATTGTAGAAATTAGTACTTTTAAGGATTCTAAGATAGCAATTATCGTTTGTGTAATTTTAATATGAAGAGCTGAGTAGATTAGGAAATTCATTGTATTCTGCCATGTTGCAAACAATTCATGTAGCTCAATAGAGTGGCAGTTCTTTAGTATTTTATAATACCAAAATAACATGAATGAGTTGTAAAAGTAGTTTCTATATGTAATAAAACAGATTTTATATGAGTTCTTCCCTGACCATATCTCCAGGCATTGCTGTGTAATCACGGGGCGGGGGGGGCAGAATCACCCATTTGAAATCCACTGGCTGCGAGACTCAGAACTAGAAACACCTGCAGAGTTCCAAATAATGTCCCAGCCCTTACCTGGGTCATAACTTTAGTCAGATAAATTTTGAATCACCCATTCATGCAAATTTAGATTTGGGTCCATAGTACTGCTTTTAGAGTATGATTTTTGTAAGAATTCAATGTGAAAGTTCCTATAAATGTGCTAGGCTCAAGAAATGTTACATAAAGGGATTAATTAATTCAATGGATGGGAAAGGTGCTAGAAGGTTAGAGCTATGCAAGGCAGCAAAATCCATGAGGAGAAAGAGTGATAAAGCTGGATGCACTTGATGCAATCTGTCTTGGGAACAGGGGGTGAGCAGGACCCATTTCCATTGTCTCCGGACCAGTGTTCCAAAGGGAAATGATTGCTCAGGGGTGAAACAAAAAGGGAATGTGTTAATGAGGGACACAGAGAGAAATGCGCTAATGAGGGACAGAGGGAAAAGCAGGAATGAGCAGCTGTAGGAAAGCTGTTAATAACCCATCTGCTGCTGTCCCTTATCCTGTGTAGTGCAGGGTAGCTGAGACATTGTTTAACCTTTGGGGTCCTAAATCTGGCTGGGGGACAGATAATTGACTCCTTCCTACTTGTCTGGTCGGAGGACAGGGCTGCAGGCTCCATCACCAAACATCCAGGGAGGAATTCAGACTTTCAGGCAGAGACCATCTCAGATCTCTCCAGGTGAGCTGGAAAGTAAGGTAGACGCTGCAGGAAAGTGTCAGGGACTACACATGCCAAGGATTTTTACTGTACATCATCTGAGGTCAATGCAGCACAGCCCAGAGACAAAAGATCACCCAGCAAGTTTCCTTCTTTGCATAAAGAAACTAAAGTATTTTTTCACCATGTATTTAAAATTGTTTCTGTATGATGAATGTATATTCATAAACCTCTGTGAAAACATGCAATGCCATTATAGTCTCTGCTTCCTTGGGTTTTATAATACATTGGAGAAGTTAGGTACCATAAATAAGTGCAAGTGACATAATATTCTCAAGGATACAACAGAATAAGAAAGATACTATCATAATACAGTCTTGACATGTGCAGATATTTATAGGGAATGGTCTTGAAATTCCTTTGCATATTGTATGAGGTACAAAACTAGGACTCGGTGTCAACATTGGATTGTCAAAAAACAGATCAAATCACAAAATATAGAAATTAATTTTCTGAATGAATCATATATTATAGCATGTCTACTAGACTAGCAATGCCCATTTATTTAAAAATTAGTCACATTATTTATCACTTTCTTCCTAGCTACATCGGCCACATGGAACCAGAAAACCACACTCAAGTTTCAGAATTTCTTCTTCTGGGGTTCTCAGAGGAGCCAGAACTTCAGCCCCTCCTCTTTGGGCTCTTCCTGTCAATGTACCGGGTCACTCTCATTGGGAATCTGCACATTGTCCTGGCCACCATCTGTGACTCCCAACTCCACATGCCCATGTACTTCTTCCTCTCCAACCTTTCATTTTCTGACATGTGTTTTATCTCCACCACTACTCCAAACATGCTGGTGAATCTTCAGACACAGAGCAAAGTCATTTCCTATACAGGATGTCTCACCCAGATGTCCTTTTTCTTACTCTTCGGAGGATTAGAGAATTTCCTCCTGACTGTGATGGCCTATGACTGCTTCGTGGCCATCTGTCACCCCCTGCATTACATGGTCACTATGAACCCCCAGCTCTGAGCTCTGCTGGTTCAAGGGTCCTGGATGATAAGTGCCCTGAATTCTTTCATACAATGCTCAGTGGCATTGCAGCTCTCGTTTTGTACACATTTGGAAATCCCCCACTTTTTCTGTGAACTTTCTCAGATGGTCCATCTCGCCTGTTCTGACAATTTCATCAGTTACCTGCTGATGTATCTTGCAACTGGGCTGCTGGGCGTGGTTTCTCTGACAGGGATCCTTTTCTCTTACTCTAAGATTGTTTCCTCCATACGTGCAATCTCGTCATCTCAGGGGAAATACAAATCGTTTTCCACCTGTGCATCTCACCTCTCAGTGGCCTCCTTATTTTACTGTTCATGCTTAGGGGTGTACTTTGGTCCTGCTGGTTCACAGAACACACATTCAAACGCACCAGCATCAGTGATATACACTGTGGTCACTCCCATGCTGAAACCCTTTATCTACAGTCTGAGGAATAAAGATATAAAAGCAGCTCTGAAAAATATCTTAGGAAGGAAATCTTAAAAGCATCATTAGTGCTGGGACTGCGAATTGCTTGAGATATCAGGGCTCAAAAACAGATTAAGAAATCTGATTTATTTGTCCAAGCATGGAAATAGGAAGTACCTTTTTATTTTTTTCAAAGCATTTCATCAATATGTTTTATTTGAAAACAAAATTGATCCACAGTTTTCTCTTTTTCCACTTTCCCACTTTTCCAATGTTATTCTGAATTCTGGCTGAGAAACAGCTTGGAAGTTCTAATGTATCAAAAGAAGTATGGATTTCTTGAAGAAATATTTTCGCTCAATTAACATTTATTATCAGAAGTGTTTATTTCTTTTGTTATAGTACAGGTGGTGAGTTGTCCTGGTCCTGTGTGAAAGCACACATAGCACCTAAGACTATTTATGGAATTGTTATGTAAATGAAAGTCTGGCAGTGAAGCATATCAGTTTTGTGTCCATCATCCCATTCTATGTCTGTAGTTTAAAATATGTTTCTACTAATGCCAATATTTATGTGTTTGTGCTGCTTATACTAGGCCATCTAGTTTTAGTGTCTTTATTAGGATCCTGCACTCTTATTATTCTCATTGTCCAAAGTGCATTGATGTTCATTTGCACAGAATACTAAAGCAAAAATTGTTAACCAAACGCTCATCTTTCAACTGGAGTTTGCTAGAAGACACGTTGGTGTATAATTTACATGATATGGTCATAACATCACAGATGATGTAAATATAGAGGAGGAAAATTTTCAATTGTGCAGTGTTTAACCACAGAGAAATTTTCTTTTGATGATATAAGTACACTCACGAGGAATGGAATCTTCATGCTAATATATAAGAGGATATAAGGGGGCATCTGCATTGGAGTTCAGGAAAGTGTCATGTATTATGTATTATTTATTGGTTTATATACTTTTTCAGTTTGAATGCTTCCAGTGACACCAGAAAACGTGATTCTATTCCTCTAAACCAAGTATCTGCCATCTTCCTGCATGTTGTGAAAACACTAAAGGAAGGTGAAAGAACAAACTGTATTTGCTCTATTATCCCTTTATCTCACTTATCAAGATTTTCTTCAATCCTGTGGTCAGATGTATATCCTTTTATACTCTCCTACTTGTCTGGAGGGGAACCTTATTTGTATTCACATTTAAGTACAATTAACTGAAGTAAAATTTAATAACAGGTGATCATCAGTGCTGACTTCAAATGTCTGAAGGAATTCAAAAATTGGAATCAGCAGGCTATGTGAATACTCCCGTGTCTGGCTAATATGTGTCATTTAGCCGTTGATGTATAAAAAGTCAACAAAGGTACATGGCTTCAGGTCATGGTTTTATTTTCCTTAGGACACCATGTTTTGGAGTTCCTTTGACATCGTTTGGCTCCTCGTGAAACTGTTGTCTGTTGTGATTGGCTGGGGCTGTTTTGACCTTCTTGGTCTCTCCAATGGTAAGCTCTCTCACCATTGGAGGACTGATTACCTGCAGACTTGGCAGTGAAGACCTTAACTGGAACAAATTGCCTCTCCTCCACATGTCCTCTGATTCTCCAGCGGGCGAGCTTGGACTTGATCAAACGGCAGAGCAGGATTGCAAAAGAGAGCATCAGAACCACACTGAGTCCTCTTTAAGTACACTGTCAATTCTGCCATACTCTATTGGCCAAAGCAAATGAAACATCAATTCCTGCCCTGATTCAAAGGTGGGGAAAGAGACTCCACCATTTAATGGGTGGAGCTTCATGGTAATATTACGAAGATATGAATACAGAGAAAGATGGAGGACTAGTGACATTCCTGCAATCTATCTACCAAACTATAGCTTCCAATTCAGCTACATTTTAATGTGACATTTCAAGAACAAAGTCTTGAAGGGTGACATTTTTTCCAACTCTTCCCTCAGGAATTGACTGATTTTTTTGATGAAGAAAGTGAGAGTTGAAGTGTATGTTTAATGAGAAGCTATGGAAATGCTACTCCAGAACATATCCGCCCCTCATCTCCAGCTCGCCACCTCCTAGTTAAAACAAATATCCTTTTTCTCTCTAGATATTGCATTGAGTCCAGGGATCTCATGTCTGTCTCATTGATTATGAGACTTATAGAAATCTTGCTTCACTGATGCCATCTTGATTCCCTAATGTAAATACTTTCTTTCTTTTGATTGACCTTCTGTTTAATAGATTCATTAGCTTTCCCACTCCAGTACTAGTATATTGGGGCAGACCTTCTGAGGGAGGTTTCACTTTTCAAATGCAAATAGACAATGGGAATTAAGAATTGGAGAAAGGATGGAGTTTTGTGGTATTAGGTCCACTCTCCTGGAATTACTTGTCCCATCCTAAATGTGAGGATTGGGTAGAGTTGGGGTCTCTGTACACTACAAAGTCACCAGCAGAGATGGCAGGAAGTGATATTGTTGATCCTCAGCCAGCTTTCCACTCAATTGCAGACAGGTTTCATAGCCTCTGATTCCTGCTTATGCAGAAAATAACTTTCTTTTTCTTCTTCAGTTTCACTGTTAAATGTCCTTCATTTTTCCCTGTTTTGGTAGCAGTTCTGTGGAGATGTTATGATTTATCAAGGAAATTCTTGGTTATTTAGCAAAGCATTAGCACACTAAATTGAAGTATTATCATAAAATATGTAGGGAACAGGACTATTTTCTATTCCCACGCAGCTCTTCTAAAGGCGATACCAGTTAAAATGTCCTAAAATATACCACAAGCTATGAACTTAGAGACAGCATCAAGCTGCAAAACAAAAACAATTAAGGATTTATTAACCCATATACAAACAGGTCTAGGCTGAGGTGTCCCAGACTAGTCAAACAGTTCAATGAAATTGGCAGGAACTCTGGATTCATTATCTTTCCTCTTTGTGTGGTTTTCATTCTCATCATCACAGAACAGGTGCTGCAGTGCCAGGTACTTAATCAATATCCCAGTCAGGAATAGAATCAAGGGCCCCAGTCAGGAATAGAATCAAGAGAATGGTACAAGTAATTTTCAAGACATATATTTATGAAAGAGCCTGTTATTGAACTAGAGCCTATATATGGAAAAATGATGACATATCATAGACTCATTGAAATTTTACAAATTGAATATACTCCATGTAACTAAAACCTAGTCCTAGAAATAGAATATGATTAGCCCCTGAAACTCTCTGTGTGCTCGAATCTAATCACCTGTCCCTTCACCAGGGACACTCATATCCACAATTGTAAGAGATCTGTATTTGTTTTTTTTAAATTTTGTGTGATTTTATCTATCTATTTTTCCCAAATTTCTTCTTTTAACCATTTTAATGCTTATACTTCAGTGGTATAAATTATAGTCACAATTTGAGTTTACATAAATACAACCATATAATGTGTTTTTTGTATTTCGCTTTTTTTGCTCAACATTATGCCATGAGACTGTCTTTTTAAATTAGGAATATACATGTTTTCTTTGAAGTTCCATGTGACCTTGGGTTACATTTCTTTGGCTAAAGTTGGAAGCATGGGGCAGTTGATCTTGATAACTTTAGGGTGTTCAGAAATAGTGAGGCTTTCAGGAATGTTGACAAGAAGGTCATGAGAAGGTACTGTGCACAGAGACAGGGTTCCAGGTGATCGTGTAATGCTGGTGCTGACAGGCCACCACGAGGTGCTCATAAGGTATCACAGTTAGGTGTAAATTGTGCAAGAGTGGAAGAATGGTGAAAAATTACAAAAAATATAAACTTGAGTTACACAGGTATCATAAGTAAAGCCAGAAATCACATAGTAACTAAGGGTCGGTAGCGGAGGTGAAACACTTATAACAAAAGGACAGGTTGGAGAAGATAGGACATGGACCTGTCGACTTGGAATTCTGAGATGATGGCCAGACTGATGAGTGAAGGTGACCAGGTACATGGACACAAACAGCCCACAGAGAACAGACTGCCTCTCTGGTTTCTCACAAAGTCTCATGAGGAGAATTACTGGAAGCCCAGCTGGGTTCCTGATTCCTCACAAAAGGAGTGTCTGCCAAAGGTGATGTAGAAACTATGCTAGATTAGGTACCAATATCAAAGGACAATTCATGATTTACCATAATTCAGAGCTTTTTCTGTTCTATGTTTGTACTATTCCATTGTATGCCTACAGCACTTTTTGTTAGTCCCTTGTCTGTGATTGCACTCAAGTTGTTTCTTCCTCTGTATTTAAGTACATACATTGAAACACAAAGTAGATTAGGTTATGGAGGCTGAAGAGAGGGATACTGGGGAGTTATTGCTTAATAGGTAAGAGGTTCTTGTTGGGTGATAAAAAATTTTAACAAGGGAAAGTGAAGGTGACAACACACATGGTAAAAGTCAATTATGCAACTGAATTTCATACTTAGAAACAATTAAAATGTCAAAATTTCTGTTGCACGATTATATATATATATAGTAGTGTAACTACAATAAAAAGCCAACTATTTATAATTAAATTAATAAAATAAAAGCAAAAATATCTAATAAACACCTCAAAAAGATTTGGCTTAAACCAAATACATTGTTGACACAACCGTAGGATATTTAGTGGCACCCCTGGTCTTTGCCCACTAGGTAGTATTTGCACCCCTCCCTCTCCTGCTGATAAACTATAAATATCTCCAGGCACTACTATATAATAGCAGGGGTCCAGAATCTCACATGGTTGAGAACCACTCGATGAAAGACTGGGAACTGGAAATATCTTTACATGGATTCAAACAACGTACCAGTCCTTACTTGGTTTATAACTTTAGGCTGCTACTTAATCCTTTGTTCCTCACCCATTTTTGCAAATTCCAGAATTGGGCACATAAGAGTACTACACCTATAGAGTGGAATTTTGTAGAAATTCAATAAAATATTCCCCATCAATGTGCAAAGCTCATGTAATATTGTATAAA
This sequence comes from Myrmecophaga tridactyla, assembly GCA_004026745.1. Lineage (NCBI taxonomy): Eukaryota > Metazoa > Chordata > Mammalia > Pilosa > Myrmecophagidae > Myrmecophaga > Myrmecophaga tridactyla. The sequence continues at coordinate 168,409 of PVIY010000899.1, forward strand.
TAGAAACATATCTCTTTCAATTAACAAACGTTTTATAACTGAAAGACTAAAAGGCCCCCCTTAACTTGGATTAGAAGGAGCACATTCTTATTCATTGGAAAAAACATCATCAAGCAAAGGGATGTAGTGGTTATTATTTCATAGCCAAGGAGTCCAGTTCTCCACCTTGTTGTGAAGGGAAAAGCAGTGTTCTACTGAAAATAACAGGGGCTGTGTCCTCTCACCAAGGGAATGGTTTGGGTCCCAAGGTACTTAAGATTGCTTCATAAGTATTAGTTGTGGCATAAACTTTAATTCATATGATGGGAAAGGAGACAACATTGCAAGACAGTAGGATGCATGAGGGGAAGGAGCAACAAAAGCTGGACTCACCCGGTGCACCCTTTTCTCTTGGGAAAAGAGAGTGAGCAGGAAACATTTTTGTTTTCTCCTGTCTGACCAGTATCCCAAAGGGAATGATGGCTCAGGGGCGAAATAACAAGGGTATGTGTTAATGAGGAATAGAGGGAAATGTGCTAAAGAGGAGCTAGAGGAAAGCTCTAAATATCTCCACTGCTTTTCTCCTTCATGCTGTGTGATCTTGGACCCGATGAGGTGTGGTTGCTTCTTTGGGATCTTAAATCTGGCTGGAACAAGATACCTTACTCCTTCCTACTTATTTGTCTGGGAAAAAATCTTTAGTCTCCATTAACAACAATAAAGGAAGGAATTATGACTTTCACAGGGATATCTTCATCTCAGAGGTATCACCAAGTGAGTTACAGAGTTAGATAGAGGCTGTAGGATGGTCTTGTGGAGAACAGAAGCCAATAATTTTTATCTGAGGTCATGCAGAGTCAATGCAGCACATCCCAGAGCTGAGAGACCACCCAGTTGGCTTCTCTGACTAATAAATCAAAGCATTTATTTCCAATGTACTTAAACTTTATTCCTATATAAAAGGACACAAATTCAGAAAATATTGTGAAAACATATAGGTGCACAAATCTTTAAGTTGCTGTTCATTTGGAACTTAGCTTTAACTATAGGAGTCAGAGAACAATTTAAGTGCATGTGACAAAATTTCCTTAGTGATAAATCCAAAGGAAAAAGGCACATCAGAGAAAGCAATAATTGTAGTGTGTGCAGGTTTATATACACCGTAATCTGGGAAGTTCTTTGCATATTGTATGAGGTACAGAACCAGGAATGGAAAGTACCCATTGTATTATCAAGAACAGATCACATTATAAAAATATTTTAAAAAATAAAAAGATGATACCAGACCACAACCCCAATCCCAGGAATAATAAAGATGGTAATGTCTTGAAAGTAAACTGAAAAAGCGTCCTATTTCATCCACTACTGGACCATATGAAAACCACTGTTATCTAACAAAAATGAGACTGGCACAGAACAAACAGGTAGATCATTCCCTAAAGGGGAGACAGGTGATCACGGGGCAGGTACAGGAAGGTCACCTGCTCCATCTGTGGCTCTTGAGTCTGGAGGAGCCACGTCTCCCACACTGACTGCTCATACTTGCTCCAAGCTTGCTCTACTTTTTGGACTATATTCAATGATATTTTTCCCCACTAGAAGGACTGACATGCCCCTTAAACTTTTCTTACCCCTAGTGAAGTACTTTCCAAAAAATTTTTGCCCATTTCCCAAAATATGAAAGGCATATTACATTGTGATTCACAATGTACTTTTGTGCACACACACATAGGCACAGCACACAACACACAAAATGAGCATATAACACAGATACACTACACTAAACATTTAGTCATACAAATACACAGTATACACAACATACAGCATACACACAATAACATGGACATGCATGCTTAGATGCACGCACATCAATGTAGATACACCCATAAAACAACATGCAGAGTGTTCTAGTTTGCAAACTGCCAGAATGTCATATTCCATGAATGGAGTGGCTTTTTAAAAGGGGAATTTAATAAGTTACAAATTTAGAGTTCTAAGTCTAGAAAAATGTGCAAAGTAAGACATCCAGGGAAAGGTATCTTAATTCAAGGAAGGTAAACTGGCAGGAATTGTAATATATATTAAGATATCTTAATTCAAGGAAAGTCTATCAGCAGGGAAAGCACATGGCTGGCAACTGTTGTTCCCTTGCTCCTGGACTCTGTAAATTTCAGCCTCTGTTCCTGTGGAGATTCCTCACTTTGCTTATCCAGGGCTGGTTTTCATCTATTGGCTTTTCTTGTCTCTTTCCATGTTCTTCTTGCTTAACATCTCATGGTGATGGCTGCTGGGTTCCAAGCATCTCCAAATATCCCTGTCTCTGTTTTCTAAGTGGTGGCATCTGTGTCAGCTCTCTCTCTGTTGTCTCTGTCGTTTCTGTCACGTCTATCATTTCCGTCATCTCTCCAAAACATTTCCTTTTTTAAAGGAAACTAATGAAGACCCAACTGGAATAGTTGGAGTCAGATCTCTTTCTAATTAAAAGGTCACATTCATACTTGGGTGTGTCTCATCTCCATGGAAATAATTTGGTCAAAAATTTCCAATTTACGCTAATGAATCCAAATTAAAAGATGGTTGTCCTCACAATATTGGATCAAGGTTAAACATGGCTTTTCTGGGATACATAATAGTTTCAAACCAGCACACATAAGTCAACAAAAAATCTCTTGAAATGATTTTGAACATACCCATACTAGATATCTTGTCCTTTGATGTGATCTCTATTATTACATTCTAATTCACTCTAAAAATGTCATTTTGAACCTTTCTGAGCAAAAATCTCAAAATAAGGCATTCATGCTTCTACAAATTTATCCTCACCATTTTTCAACATTTCCCTGCATCTCTTTTTCTCATCACTGAAGATTTCCATGAAACCACACTCGTGCTGGTTTGAAAGGATGTATGTACCCTAGAAAAGCCATGTTTTGATCCTATTCCCTTTTTGTAAAGGCAGCTGATTATTCTAATCTTTATTTAATGCTGTATGTTCGAGACTGTAATTAGATTATCTCCCTGGACGTGTGATTTAATCAAGTGTGGTTGTTACGCTGGATTAGGTGACGACATGTCTCCACCCATTTGGGTGGGTCTTGATTAGTTTCTTATGTCCTATAAAAGAGAAAACATTTTGGAGAATGAAGGAAATTCAGAGAGAGCAAAGCAGAATAATTTAGTCGAGGGAAACACCAGCCAGCAACCTTTGGAGATGAAGAAGGAGAATGCCTCCTGGGAAGATTCATGAAACAGAAAGCCAGGAGAATCAGCTAGCAGATGAAACCATGTTTGCCATATGCCCTTCCAAATGAGAGAGGAACCTGACTGTATTCACCATGTGCCCTTCCAGATGAAAGAGAAACTAGGACTGCGTTTGCCATGTGCCCTTCCACTTGAGAGAGAAACCCTGAACTTCGTCAGCTTTCTTGAATCAAGGTATCTCTCCCTGGACGCTTTAGAATGGACATTTCTATAGACTTGCTTTAACTGGGACATTTTCTCAGCCTTAGAAGAGTACAAGAGCAACCTATTAAATTCCATTTTTTAAAAGCCATTCCATTTCTGGTGTATCGCATTCTGGCAGCAATCAAACTAGAACAACATTCTTTTCATCATTCACAGTATATGTATTTATTCATCTACTATTATAACTCAGCCACCAATTAAGCCCATTACATAGAATATTGTTAAATCCCTAAAGGTGTGCACAGTATAACAATATAAAAAGCCATGGAAGTCAACAAAAGGAAAACCCTGCAACTTCCATTCAATTTAACTGCAGGAAAAGAACTGTCATCTTCCTGTGCCAATATCAAAAGAAAATGTTCACAAAGTGATTACTCCAGGCATCCCTGAATGAGGAGGTGCTGTTTTCATGCTGGGAGGGAGTGACAAATTCCATTTGCACCAGTGGGAGAAAACCTGACAGAGGAAGCAGGGGAATAAAGGTGCGACGGGGCTTTGACTCTGGCATTTTGGTGAAGGTGCAAACCAAGGTCAAGGTCATGGTGACCATGGTCAAAGCCAGGGAGGCCATGGTGTGTGTGTGTGTGTGTGTGTGTGTGTGTGTTTGTGTGTGTGTATGCCTGCATTTATTTGCTGTGCTAGAGTAGAGGTGATATGGAGACAACAATACAAACCCATAATTGGAAATAAAGAGGATATTCATTAATATTTGTGAAAATCCTTAGGGACCATGTTAATAAAGGAGAAGAGATACAACATG